>MSTJ01000134.1:0-37976 GCA_001956345.1 Ramalina peruviana | reverse complement strand
TGGCCGGATTCGCCTTCGGAGCTGGAGTACAAAGAAGCAGCATATAAAATAAGCATGAAAGAGGACAGTAAGAGCTTGCGAGAGCTATTGAGCCTTATACAGGCGCGTCGAAAGTTGATCGATATAGAAGCTGCCGATCAAAGCTTGTCGTCATTAGGTGCAACCCACGGCTCCAGGGCATATGTGAAACAGGCTGCAAACCTCGGTGACCTATGGGATGAGAGGCCACGAGCTACCATAGGAACTTGGAAAGAACGGGGAAGAAAGAAACAAGTGTATGTTGAGTGGAAGGATCTCTCCAGCGAAAAGTCCTCGGAACGAAAAGACGCTATGTGGGAGCGGATTCAAGATCTTGGCGACGTTTTGAGTTCAACAGCAGCACTGAATGTGCTGCCATTTCTGGCCATCATCTCACCARAAGTCGATCGTTGGGGCTTCGTATACGAGGTGCCTGAATCAACAAAACTTGATTCCAAGAGTCAGACCATGCCCAAAACATTGCGTGATCTACTAGGAGAGCAGTATACGCCTTCTCTGAGTGATCGAATGCATCTTGCACTCAGTCTTGCCACTTCTTTGTTGAATTTTCACCTGATCGGCTGGCTCCATAAGAGTATAAGAAGCGAGCATGTCATGTTCTTCCCCGAGAATCCTTCCCAACGAAATCTGACGCGGGCGCGGTGGGTGGGTTTGACGTACGCACGAGGGGATACAGACTTCGACAGGCAATTCTCGGAAAGAACCGCATGGTAAGCTGAGGCGCTGGTATCCTTTTATCAGAAGAGTGTTAATGATTCTTGTAAGTGATGAGCTGTATTGTCATCCCAGGTATAAGCAGGACTCCCATCAGAACTTCTGCAGACAGTACGACTACTACGCTCTGGGCGCCTTGCTCCTCGAAATTGGACAGTGGGAAGCACTTGACAATATCTGCAAGTCGCAGATCCGATCGGCTCCAAGCAAAGACGTGAATCTGCTTGATGCTGTCACACATAAAAGCGACGGCAGTCGCCTGCTCAAGCGTCTAAGTTACAATGCGGGTGATATATACCATGATGTGGTAAAGACTTGCTTGACGGGCAATTTCGAAGTCGCCGAAGCAGCGCCAGCAAGGGATTGGCATCTAGCGTTCTTCAGAACCGTTGTTCTTGAATTGGAGAGATGCGTCGTCTAGTCGTGGAATTTGGGTATCTTATGCAGAGTCTTTGTCACCATTCAACCTCATCACGTCCTCATCACGTCCGCTAGGAGCGCCGCTACATGAGTGCATCCGTTCTTCTCTGCAAGCTTGAGGGGAGTCAACCCTTCATCATCGGAATTGTTCGCCATCTTGATGATTTCCTTGATTTGGACGCTGACCGTTCTTTTCCCTCCGTATAGAAGCAGTTCGATTGTTTCAATCTCGGGGTTTTGAGCAGCATAATGCAGCGCCGTCATTCCTCTCAAGTCTTTCTTCAATTTGAGTTCTAGTCTCTCCTGCTCACTGTCAATGACGTTGAGGAGGAGCTTTGCTGTTTCATAGTTGCCAGCCTCACAAGCCAGATGCAGCGGCGACATTCCAAATCCATCACATTGGATTATCAGTGGTGTCAAGCTCCCTCGACTGATTAGCGCGTCTGTAATGCTTTTGAGTGCAGCACAATCCGCATATTGAGCAGCAAGGCTTAGAGCGGTTCGAATTTGACTTTCTCGTTCTGCATTCCAGTTATGTCCCTTTCTGATGTCTGTATACTCGAGCATGTGCTTGAGAACCCCGGCCTGATTGCACAGTGCTGCCCAATGTAAGGCCGTGAGCGAATTYTGGTCTTTTGCAAACGTATCGATYCCTCCCTGAATCAACGCTTCGACCTTGCCTATATTGCCTCCACCTGCCGCCAAGTGTAGTGGCAGGTGGTTAGCCCCATCATTCCGCTCAAGTAAGCTGCAGAACATTGAAGCGGACGCATTTCGAGTCACTTCCGTAGCCAAATCAACTTGCCGACGTTTTGACGGCTCGGGATTCAGCAAAAGTTCCGCAAGATCCAGATTGTGCATCGCAGCTATGTTACGAGGGTGATGCTCCCGATACTCCTCAATAGTATCAGTGACCTGCTTCTTCAGCCTCTTTCCCTTATGGAAGCAGTCATCTCCTGAGCGACCGTTYCAGGTGAGCTTTTTGCGTCGGAAGTCATCCAAGCCATCTGGGCCTTCCAGGATGAATGCTACAAYTTCTATCATAATGCAGCCGAAAGACCATAAATCTATGGCGCARCTGTCAATGTCGCCTTTGTTGCGGAATTCCGGATCTGTCTCGGGAGGACAGTACGTCTCGTTGCCTCCYCGCCACCTGATTTTTGCARGCGACTTCTTATCGCTGAAYCTTGAAAGGCCAAAGTCGGTGATAAGGAAGTTGTCTCCCTTCACTAAAATATTCTCGGGCTTCAAATCATGGTGAAAGCCGACCTGTGACATGGCCATGTCCTGGTCATTGAACTCATATTCGTGAATATCTTTCAAAGCACTTGCTATTCCAGCCATTGCCAGATAAATGCTTCTATCGCTGTCGAAAGCCCGGTGTCGCGGTYCAAGATGCAAGAATGCTTCAAGGTCCAGGTCGGCCAACGGAAAGATGAAGTTGTARGTGGAACCGTGGACGAAAGCTGCCAGTAAGTGCACAATGCTACGATGCCGAAGCCGACGCACCATGCCCAGGGACCGACTCTCGGCCTCGAAAGCTTTGTGGTCCTCGGAAGTTGTACAAAATTCGTC
The DNA here is from genome assembly GCA_001956345.1 of Ramalina peruviana. NCBI lineage: Eukaryota > Fungi > Ascomycota > Lecanoromycetes > Lecanorales > Ramalinaceae > Ramalina > Ramalina peruviana. The sequence continues at coordinate 35,228 of MSTJ01000134.1, read as the reverse complement.
AGATTCGAGCTTTTTCCGAGCAAACGGGCACTGGTCTATCTCAGACCCGATCGCTCCTCAGCTTCTCGGAAGAACTCACCCCGGAAGATGCTCCATACGAGCAYAGGGCCTGGTGGGATGGATGTATCCATACCTTGGATATATGGCCCGARGCCCCTGTGCTGTACCCGGTTCCCATTGTTTCCTCAGCGGTAAATGGCAGAACAGTCTGTTCGGTAAAGTACCTGCACGTCGAGGATTCGCTATCTGTGAATTTGGGAGCTAGAAAACGCCATTGCTGCTCCMTGAACAGCCGTTCTTCTGCAGCTTCTAAGCATGGTTTATGGTCTCCTACGAAGTCAAAAGGTAGCTTCGCATCTACGAACKCATACTGGAGAAAATTAACGATCGATCCTTCTGCCTTGATCAGAAGTAAGATTGCAAAGACTTTCCGAGCCTGGCGATGTATGTTACTCGCGTGAGCCATTATGTCGTAAGGATCAGATCTGAGAACCTCCCGCAACGCTTGGGAGATGGCATCGTCGATCATGATTGCTTCCAAATCCGAATCCGGGATGAACTCGCGCGTGTGCCCACCGTCTGATCCAACGCTCTGTATTGCTGCAGCCTCAAGCTTGTCTCTCAGTCTTTTTAGAGCCGACATGTCTCTTAGCAACGAGCTGTTGTCGACTCCAGGGCATTACGCAACAAGATCCTGTTGTCTCAATAGCCTACTGTTCTATGCAGCGCATGTGGTGCTTCGTCCGAGAGTCAGCCCCCTCGGCCTCTCAGCTACCAGTACGGCCCAATTCCGCTCGGGAAAAATTGCCTCCCGAGGTCTATAAGTTTTTCGGTGCGTACAAGCCTGAGTTTGAACAGCTCAGGCAGCGTCGATCAATCAGACCAACCAATTTCCAAGTCGTGAGAATGAAAACGACGTGGAAAGAGATTGCGCCAGTACCGAATCACCAGGATTTCTTGGATGTTGTTCTAAGTCGGACTCAACGCCGCCTGCCCACACAAATTCGATCAGGGTTCAAAATCAGTAGAATACGCGGTATGCGTCGTTGTTTCGCTTGAAGAGTTCATAAGATTGATTAGGATCTAGGCTTCTACACTCGAAAGGTCAAGTTCACGCAGGAAACATTTTCCGAGAAGCTATCTGCAATCCTTGAAGGATTTCCTCGACTGCAAGACATACATCCCTTCCGTCAGTAAGATCGCTAATCCTCCACTTTCATCTGCTTACGAGCATACAGACAAGGATCTCCTAAATACTCTTTACGATGCCGATCACTTCAGAATCGCCCTCGGACAGCTCTCGACCGCCAAGCATCTCATAGAAACTGTCTCTCGAGACTACGTCCGCCTCCTCAAATACGCCCCGTCGCTCTACCAATGCAAACAGCTCAAGCGTGCCGCCCTTGGGCGAATGGCTACCATATGCCGTCGACTTAAAGATCCACTCGTCTACCTCGAGCAAGTACGGCAGCATCTTGGTCGTCTACCGTCCATTGATCCAAACACGAGAACCCTCCTGATCTGTGGCTACCCTAACGTCGGAAAATCGAGTTTCTTACGGAGTGTGACAAGAGCAGACGTGGATGTCCAGCCGTATGCCTTCACAACCAAATCCCTCTTCGTCGGCCACTTCGACTACAAATACCTTCGTTTCCAAGCCATCGATACCCCCGGCATCCTCGATCACCCTCTCGAGGAAATGAACACGATAGAGATGCAATCCATCACCGCCATTGCTCATCTTCGCTCCGCAATCTTGTACTTCATGGATCTCTCCGAACAATGTGGCTACACAGTATCCGCACAGCTGCAGCTGTACCAGAGCATCAAACCCCTCTTCGCCAACAAGCTCGTCTTCATCGTCATCAACAAGATCGATCTCTGTACACCTGCCGATCTTGACATTGACACAAAAGCTCGTCTCGATGCGATCCTGACCTCAGGCGACGTCGAGATGTTACAACTTTCCTGTACGACGACAGAAGGGGTATCAGAAGTCAAGAATGCTGCATGCGAGCGCCTCATCGCAGACCGCGTCGCTCAGAAGCTGAAGGCCGGCACCAACAGCTCCGGCACAGTCGGTGGCCGTCTCGGCGACGTCCTCACCCGCATCCATGTAGCCCAACCCCTCGGTGGCATAGTGCGACAACCCTACATCCCGGACGCGGTAAAGAGCCTCCCCAAGACCAACAAAGACGACCCCTCACGGCCCCGATTAGCACGGGACCTCGAAGAAGAGAATGGCGGCGCGGGTGTCTACAACGTCAACCTCCGCTCCCAATACCAACTCGCCGACGACGACTGGAAAGAGGATCGCGTGCCCGAAGTCCTCAACGGTAAGAACGTCTACGACTTCATCGACCCGGATATCGAGGCCAAGCTTGCCGCTCTCGAAGCCGAGGAGGAGAAGCTGGAAGCCACGGGTTTCTACGACAGCGATGAAGATGTGGAGGACGCGCATGAAGCGGATCTGCGGACCAAGGCTGACCTGATTCGCCAGAAGCGGGAAGAAATCCGGCAGGAGGCGAAGATGAGGAAGAGCTTGAAGAACCGAGCTCTGATCCCGCGCTCGAAATTACCGAAGAAGCTGTCGGTCATGGAGGACTCGTTGGATAAATTAGGATACGACACTACCGCACTTGTCGCGCGAGCACGGTCGAAGTCGCGAGGTCGGACGTTGCAGAGAGAGGCATCGGAGGCTGGTGAGGATGGTGATGCCATGGACATCGATACTCCACTGAGCGCGGCCGACGTATTGAAAGCAAAGAGCCGATCTAGGGCGCGGAGCCAGAGCAACAGGCGGGAAGACGGCGTGAAGAGCGTGGCATCTCGAGACAAGGCGGAGAAATTGATGAAGCTGGGTCAGCAGCGGATGAATCGGATGGCGAGGCAGGGCGAGGCCGATCGGCATACCACCGCTGCACTGCCCAAGCATCTGGTGAGTCCCACTCATGATACAGGCATTCCATGGAGACATGACTCGCTGACAATAACCTCTAGTTCTCCGGCAAGCGCGGCATGGGTAAGACGCAGAGACGGTAGAGTTGTGTTTTATGGATGCAGTAGACTCTTACTCAAATTTCATTAATTCTATAATGATGATGAGTATATCATCACACATACATGGCCAAACAGTCCGCCAAAATTGGTGACGGCCTTGCTCGCAAGTCTCTGAGTCTTCCTTCCTGTGTCTAACAGGTGATCCTGTCACAATATCAATTCCCCCAACCCAGACATCCCACAAGACCAGGGCACTGCGTGGCTAAGATACTTACTGACGATACTATGAAGATGTTTTCTACGCTTAGACAATGCAAAAATCCGAAAATTAGTGTCCAGCAACATTGTGCAGTTGGCTAGACAATAGGCCGCACGATCGAAACATGTTTCTGCAATAGCACATTCATGGGGTACTGTGTGAGGGCATGTTGTCAGGTCTCTGTTTTGGTGGAAGGGCAATGGCAAAGGCTTGATTAGTCTGGGCTGTATGGACGTCAACGATACACAGCGGTCAATGATACCGGGTCCATGTTTGAAGCTGGCATGAACGCTATGTGTATGAACAAATGCCCTCAGATTCCAAAAACTCCCTTCAACGCCTACAACTACCCCTATCCAGATGTCTTCCAAAGTTCATTCTCGATCCAAAAACCTTTTCGCCAAAAACGCCTCCGCCCATCTCTCAATACTCAAACCCCAATTTGAACATGGTGATCACCCCCGGCGTCCCCCAACTCACCAGCACCTCCTTCCCATCCCCCCCACCAGGTAACAGCTCCGGATGGCAATTGACCCCATAATGCATCTTCCCCTCCGTCCCCCCCGCTTTGGCCTCCGCATCTCCCAGCACAGGGTAATAATCGCCCCACGGCCCGTATGGTGTCTCGGACAGGTAGAAACCTCCCGCAGACGCCATGGTCGACGTCCACAGCATATACTTGGCGAGGTARGGRTTATACATCATGGACCCCTGGGCRTTGCTCACGGGGGGTTTGGGCGTGCCGGCCATRCCGTACCCATCCGCTGAAGTSGGGGGGATGGTGCCGGGGCTATCCCACGAGCCGTCCGTTTTGAGGAATTGGTATTGCGAGTGGTCGAAGGCGGAGGATTGCTTCACTCTGCCGACGGTGATGGGACCGTATGTGCTGGCGCTGTTGCTGTAGATGTAGACGTAGCCGTCCGGGCTGGGAGGCGGTGGGGACGCGCGGTTGGGGTTKTAGACGGCGAAACTGCCGATCTGCAGCTTGTCGCCGCCCCAGAGCAGGCCTTCCTTGCGGGTGGCGATGGGCATGGTGTCGCCCAGGGTGACGTGCAGCATCGCCTGCCCCTTTGCATCGCCGTAGTTGGTTGTGGAGCGGAAGATCTCCCAGGCGAAGGCTATTCCCTCGCCATCGGCCACTTGTGCGACATTGCTGGTGTCCATACCGTARTTCGTTCCCTGAGGTGGCACTGGGTCCGGATTCGGAGATCCTGTGAACGGCTTGGCGAAGTCGACATGGGTAAGGTCAGAGATCCCGGTGGTGTCTACTTCGAGAGGGTTGGTGGTAGAGCCGTAGAATGCGGCGCCCATGCTGAAGCCGTAGGAGGTGCCTGATTGGGAGRTGCCTAGAGTGTCGCCGAAGTTCCAGAAGGGGCGGCCGTCGATGGCGGAGGTGCGGCCTTTATCCCAATTGATTTTGTACATCGTGTTGGAAGATATGGCGCCTGGAGGAAGTCCTTGGGAAGCGTCAGTGCCGGTAAGGACGTCGAATGTCCATTTCGAGCCTTTGTCGGCGGCGAACGTTGCACCCGACGAAGGAAAATCTTTGGCTGTGCCTCCCGAAGCTACCGTGGTATTTATTCTGGTAGCTTTCTCTCCTGTTGCTACAGATGGAAGGGAGGACGGGACTGCAGATGGTGAACCTGACGTAGTAGACGTTGCAGGCGTCACCTGCTCAGTAGATGGTACTTTTGCCACTGCGCCGTTGGGAAGTATGCAGTCAGCGTAGCCTGAAGGTCGTACAAAAGTTAGTGGTGGTTATACTMAGGCTGTCGCACTTCGACCAAACCCCTTGAGACTTAGGATTGATGAGGCACGTCACTTTTGTAGTAGCACAAATGTCGCTGGAAGTGAAATGTCTCAAGCGAATCTGAAGAGAGAGAAAGGGCATGTATGGGGGCTSCGTTTGAAATACCTTGACCATCTTCCTGGCACAAGTCGGGAATACCGTTCCCGTCAACATCATATCGCTTCGACAACAATGGGCCAGCCAGTGAAGTCGAAACCAGGAAGAAGAGGAGACGCATGTGTATGATGATGTCGCCGTGGAGTAGTAGATGTATGCTTATACAAGAAGGATATCTGGAGTTGGAGAATGGAGAAGCGAACGTAATGGACAGGATGTCCTTGCTAAAGACCGATCATGAAATGCCAAAAGAGCGTATCTTGCGAAAGGAAAGAAAGAATGGGTAATGAATGGAAATGGAAATGGAGATCATCGATCAGGCGCAGTATTAGAAGGCCTGACCATCAATACGTCTTCCCATAAAATCCACCGCTTGGTCTGTCACACAGAGCTTAGCCTGAGAGTTGTTTCACATTTGCATCCAGGGACTGGTACATCCAATCACAGGTCAATAGATCGAGGACAATATCTTCGAGCATGTCAAAAGCCTCTCGACATCATACTCTGCTCGAACGACCAGGGAGCTACTTTCTGCACACGTTGGATCCTTTGTGCTATAGCTTGCCCGCCAGCGAGAGATATCACTGCAATGTTCACAGACCAAGGCAGGCCTATTTCAATTCGATTGGGCAATTCCATTGCCGCGTTTCATCAAGTCGAGTCCAATCTCAAACCAACATCAAAACATTTTTGATTCGTTTGTAAGATGCATAACGATGTTGGATGTTGGCGGCTATGTCAAGGAAACGTGCCGTTCAGGGGCCAAGTAGCACAGCCTCATCAGCACCCTTGCCTGGAAGTGGGAAGTTGTTCTGGCGGCCACCGGGCCGCGAAAAATTACCGTTCCAAGCCTTACGCTAGGCGCAGATCAGCCTTGATTTTCTACTAGGTGATGGATTTTCAATCCGAAAGTATCTGTGTGTCGAATTACTCAAGCCATGTTCGCAGTACCAGGATGGTCCCTCTCGGCGTCCGACTTGAGGACACAGACCGGCCCCATCCCATCCCTTGCCAAAGCTCAGGTCACACAAGATGGGGAAGCAAAACCCACAGTGGAGAAGAAAACGCGGAAGCGGAAACGAGAGAGCAAGGCCATCGACGTCACGGCCGAGAATGTAGGAGAGCTATGGCAGACCGTGATTGAGGGCCGACCGAGCAGCAAAGATACCAAGAAGCCAGACAAGGCCATCGGCAACAAGGAGGAACGGAAGCCGAACAAACGGCTACGCAGGCAAGAGGCGAAAGCAGCGAGGGAGAAAGCAGACGCAGCCGACAGGGTCCTCCAACCTCGTCCTCCTCCTGACAATGTATCCAACGACCCCGCCGCAGATCCCATAACCACCACCACCACCACCACTGCCGTTGCCGCCGCMGCACAAGACCCTACCTCATCACCACCCGCCCCCACTCCCAACGCTCCCCCCACTGCTGCCCTCCACCCCACCAACACCCTCACCCCCCTCCAAAGCCGCATGCAAGCCAARCTCACATCCGCCCGCTTCCGCCACCTCAACCAAACCCTCTACACCACCCCCTCCTCMTCYTCCCTCGCCCTCTTCACCACCACACCCGAAGCCTACAGCGCRTACCATGCCGGWTTYCGCGCGCAAGTCGGCACCTGGCCCGAGAACCCCGTTGCCGGGTTCATCAGAGATATAGAGGTGCGTTGGCGGGAACGGCGGGCTATGGGGCGGGATGTGAATGGTTTTAGGAAGACGGGGAAATCTGGAGCAGGAGGGGGAGGAGGAGGAAAGGGGGAGGGGGAGGTGAGACCGCTACCGAGTGGAAGGGATGGTATATGCAGGATCGTGGATTTAGGGTGTGGAGACGCAACGCTCGCGGCTAGTCTGCGGCATCTGACGACGGAGGCTACGGGGGCGGAGAGGAAGAGGGAGAAGGGTAAGGGTGGTGGTGGTGGTATGGATGGGGGAAAGGGGGTGCTGGAGATCATGTCGGTYGATCTGGCTCAAGGGGATGGACCGAATCAGGGATTGGTTACTGTGGGGGATGTGACGGAMTTGAAAGCATTGGGGATCAGGGATGGGAGTATCGATGTGGCGGTATGTTGTCTTAGTTTGATGGGCACGAATTGGGTGGCCGTGGTGGATGAGTGCGCCAGAGTGACAAGGGATGGGAGCGAGGTTTGGGTGGCGGAGATCAAAAGCCGGTTTGCGAAGCCTAAGACTGCYAGAAAGGGGGGCATYGGGGRAAAGAAGAAGGAGAAGGSTGGCAAGAGGAAGAAGGGCGGTGAGGAGGATGAGGTCGAGGACGAGGAGATGGCAGCATTAGAGGAGAAGAAGSMCGCTGGTGAGACCGATGTTGGCGCTTTCGTCGAAGTCTGGCGGAARCGGGGATTTGCTTCGGYAGAGGATSCGGAGATGGGCAACAAAATGTTTGTGAAAATGAGGTTTGTGAGAGTGGGCAGGGCTGGCGGMGGACAGAATGGTGTGATGTCGGGTCATTCCCGGTTCACCGTCCAAGACAGTCCAGACTCGGGAGCGATCGATGAGAGCAAGASTCTGAAGCCTTGCGTATACAAGACCAGATGAASCCGAATYAGTRTGAACATCTGCTTCTTTCGAATCGTTCAATCGTCCAGCTCTAGATAATTGAGAAGGATGTTGCGTTCCTATGTCCWGTATATATAATCCTGTATTAACCGCGTTGAAGAGATTATATACTACTTCCATGGAGCTTCGCGTCTATCATGCGTCGTGACATGGAAGTGTCTKTCTGGYTCATCATTTCCGTAACATCGTTGAGATGATCACGCTTTTGGGATCGGTTGATGATCCTCTGGGTATCTGTTGAATTGAGAATGCCACACCTGCGCCAACGCTATGCTTTGCTCAGAAATCATATTGGAAAGGAACGGAAAGAATGTCGTGAGTCTGTCAATAAGCCTTCGTAGATTCAAGAGTGGAGGGTCTCAGAATGGGTTTGGTTGAGTGCTAAGCCAATGGCAGTGGCTTGATTTTGGTGACGGTGTTGCCAGCCTTGCCATTGATTTTTGGAGATGAAATGAAGGTATGACCATTGGTCAGCGGACTAAGCTCCTCGACATGCCCATTTGTCATGGGCTGGTCGACTTTTAGGAGCTTCTGCATCTCCTTGACGCTGATACCATCGAACAAGTCGAAAATGTCGTGGTTCTGATGGAAGTCGTTGTCGACGATATTCACCAGGTACCAGTTATCCATCATCTCATCAATCAGCTTCCGACTGGGGCTGCCACTTTCGTGGCACTTGGCCCAATCAGTCCCCAATTTGTAGGCTTCATCTTTCCAGGCAAGGAAGCTGATCGTCTCGACGATTGTAGGCTGAACGATTTCTTTTCCTGGAAAGACGCCCCAGGTCACCGCATTTGGGCCGTCGCTTGGCGCGTTCGTTCTCAGCTCTCCTTCCTTGGTGATGGCGTAGTATGACAAATTCGCATTCTGGTCRATGCGAGCGACAAGGTCGTCGATCAAATCAGGGGATATCAGTAGCTCAACATACGCCTTCTGATAGACGTAGCCACCCTTGGGCCCCCACCCATGGACAGGATGCGTRGATTTCACCCCATTGACCGASGGTTGTGAAGTGATTGTTAGAAGACCACGCTCGTTGAGTTTGATCAGCTGAGAGCGAATAAGCTCCGACTCACTGGTGATGGGAGACTCGCTCCATGGCAGGCTGTCGAGTTCACCTTGCAGAAATCGAATGAAAAGATTCGCGACATCTTGCACCGTCTCGGGCTTTCCCCAGAGCTTGATGTTTTGCTCGTTGGTACCTTTGAGTCCAATGTCATAGGCATCCAATTCACCAAAGGCTGGTGACCGAGAGTCTCCCCAKCGGCCGTTGGGGAATTCATCCCAGTCCTGGGTTCGCGCCACATAGGATTTGTTGCGGTTYTTCCAGTAGATTGGTCGCACGTCTTCTTCTCTACGTTTGAGGCCGAGCGACTGTCGCCAAGGTAATACACGAGTTGAAGGAGTTCCATCTTTCGGAATCAGGTCCAACTCCTCCAATATCATACGTGTCGCCTGAGCCAAGTTCATGGTATAGAAGTGAAGTTGCATGATACCCGCGTCGATGATTCTTCGACACATCTCAGCCACAAGAGTCTTGCCCACTTCTCTGACCTGAGCATCGTCGTTCTTCACCGGCTCCAATGCTTCGTTCCAGCTTGGCGGAATCTGAGCGTTCGACCAACCTGCTCTTCTCAGGAAGGCACTATGAGTCTGGATCGGCATGATGCCTGGCACTATTGGAACATTTACTCCGCACTCTCTGACTTTACCGACCCATTCCAAGAACCGATCGACATCGTAGAACATTTGAGTGACGATAAAAGTACCTCCAGCATCAATCTTCTCCTTGAGATGATGCATGAGTAGGACCTCATCATCTTGATCCTCGTGGCCCTCAGGGTASCCGGCTACGCCAATGTCGAAATGATCACCGTATCTATCTTTGATGTATTTGACCAAGTCTTTTGCATATCTGAAGCCTCCCTCCTTTGCCACCCACTTCTCYTTTTCTCGGGGAGGATCGCCCCTCAGGGCCAGAATGTTGGTGCAGCCGGCTTTGTAGGCTTCCTTCAGGGCATTATCCACCTTGCTTATTTCCATATCTGTGCAAGTCAAGTGCATGCATGTCTCAAGCCCRTAGACGGATTGGGCTACGTTGACCATTTCACAGGTAAGTTGGGAGCGAGATCCACCGGCACCCCATGTGACATCGATGAAAGCAGGACCAAGATCATGCATGCGATCCATGCGATCGTACAGATTCTGGACACCCTGGGCGGTTTTGGGCGGAAAGAATTCGAAAGAGAAGACGGGTTTGCCGGTTCGCTGGGCTTCCGCCAACTTGTCTTTGATATGCATGATGGCGTTGGGAGGGGAGGACGTTTGTGGGAGTGACTAGTGCTTTGGATTTGGGAGAAGGCTTGTAAGGAGGCAATTCTGATGCTTCTTGGGATGGTATGCTTCGGAGTCCGGTTGGTCGAGCGCTGATTCGTTGGGGGCTTGAGATACGAATGACACTTTGACAGCCTTTGTTGGATATGATGGCTTTTGGGTACACCTATTCAACCATCAACCCTCCTCCTTTCTGATTGAGGAGGACGGCTCACTCTGTTATCCGAAATATCTCTGGCGGGCCCACCTATCTGCCAGCTGGCGTGACATGCACCACGGTGTTGGCGCTTGACGAAATTGTCCACCCCTACTGTGGATGTAGCATGCCGGACATGAGACCTACAGTGTGGAGAATAACCTGTTCGGAAACAACGAGTGGGCGGCAGTGTAGAAGAGAACTAGAAAACCAGAACTGGAAGACAGAAATGATGAAGTCAAAGACAATTGGCGGGATGTGAGAAACTCCGCCCGAGGCCCCGGGTCCGCAAAACCCCCACCATGACACCCATCGGGAAAGGAAAATCGGCGGTGACGGCGTAAGCCATGCATGTCTTACTGTACTCTGCGCTTAYAACTTCACATGTTCTGATGTTCTGGAAAAGGCAAGTATGTCAATGGCTGGATATCTCTCAAACTCGAAGTCCGCTTCGTACCCTTTGTTGACGGTCATAGGGCAGGCCACCACCAGATTTCTAGTTCCTCACGCATTTCACCAATCTCACTCTCTTCCATGTGCAAGACGCTTTCTATAACAGTGATATGATAGTGCTGTGTACAGAACWYCCGAAGCATCACTCTCCTGGCTGGAATGTGGCAAACTCATAAATCTGATCCAGACTTTGTCAGTTTCTACGTTGGCCTTCCGGTGTCCGCACCCAAGAGACTTACCATATCAGTCCACCGACCTCCTCCAAACTGGACATCACTTTCACCTCGCTCCCCATAGCCCATAGACTTGTACATTGCTTCCAGATGCCCATGCGTCAAGAGTGCAATTCTGTCCGCGATTCCACAAGTCTCCATCCGTTGCTGATAACTCCGCATCAGTACCCTCCCTAAACCCTTCTTCTGATACGAAGGTAGGACACCAAACGAGTGGATGCAGATGGTCCGGCCGTCTTCCATGTGACCTCGCTTCTCATCCGGCGAGCGTGATTGAGAAGCATACCCAGGTGGAAAATCCATGGAAACGTCCGTCACGGTAGGTGTGGTAGTTTTAGTCGCAACGATCATGGCAATCAAGGTCTGCTTCAGCTGAGGTTGAAATGAGTCTGGTGAGCGTGCCGTCGAGTATGTCGGGACGGATGCAGGATCTTGAATCGAGCTCAGAGTGGAGAAGAGGCCAAGGCACAATTCAGGACAGCTTGTTAAGCGATAGATGAACTATGGACAGTGAGTAGACAATTCTTCTTGGAAATCTCGAGAAGGCCAGCAGATTAGGGAGAGCGTGCTGCGTCGTCCTCTCACACAACACTYAATTGCACACACGGCCTACCTTTTCTCGAGAACAGCGTTCCTGGGGTGGAAATGTTGCCTTCTCCAACTCGATACAGCTTTCGAGGTCCGACAATGTCAAGGCCTGSACGTAAGGGTGRATCTCGTTTCTTCCGTCAGCCTTGGCCCGGCTGTTCAAAGTCTCCTGCAGACTGAATTGTCGCTCGTCTCTGTGTATGGTGAATTCGTTGTAGGTGTGATKATGYTGAAAGGCTGTCTCGTCGCCACCTTCTGGTTTGGGTGTCTGCGATTCGGGACTGGCTACCATGGGTGGAGGCGACTGCCCRAAGAGATCGCGCGGCATTTTTGGATTCAGGATAGATTGAAGAGACAACGGAAATCAAGATGGTCACTAAACATGCAGATGTAGAGGAACCAAGAAACAGCATTATCGGAAGCATTAGGGGCCTAGACTATGCGAGATATCAGATCTACGACCCGTGACACCGGGCCACGGTGACATCGTCTTGTTGAATGACACTTAGCCGTGATTCGACAGCCTTTGCCACCCTGGTGCCTGATTTGATCAATGGAATCCCACGGAGAGAGAGGCAGAGGTGTTGATTCAAGGTCGCGTGCTTCTGCGTGGGAACTGGGGATTGATCGTCCCGATGCCTTTTCGGCTTGCGTTCCCCGCAATTAAAATTGGCGCCGGTGGAGGGGAGCAACCTCACGGTCAAGAAGTGCCAGAATGTCAGGCACCAGGAACGAGCATGTACCAAAGAGGCACGTGCTCTGATCATGTCATTCAGCAAACCGAACAGTAATGCTCAATGTTTGATACATGAACAGCAAAGTTGCATGCAAACGCCTTCTGCTACCGGAACATTGCTTTCATAATGTCTGACGCCACGATTGCTTCCTTTTACTTCCATTCACCTGCTGCCTTTTGCGCAAAAGCGGACATTTTTCATCCGTTGACAATGCGACTCTTGTTTTCAATCTGAGAGGCTCTTGTGAGAAAAAAATACATTTTAAGCATCCTCTGCGAAGTATAATCAAACCTGGAGCTCTTCACCTCGAGATGTAAGCCAATCCCCAAGGTCTATAAGTCAAGGTGGCCCTTCTCTAAGCTCTCACAAGGCAGTTGACTATAGCCATCACTGGCTCTTCCTCGCAAGAAGATGTTCTGTTTATTGAGGTCCCTCCGTCCGCCACTCTCTCTACGCTCAAGGAAAGAATAGAATTTCAGTCTGCCATACCACCAGCCAAGCAGAATCTCCACTTCGACGGCCAGAGACTTCCAGATGATACACGTACACTTGAAGCCTGTGGTATCACACCAGATTCCATGCTRGCTGTTGTGATGAGCRACCCACAGACCTCGCAGCAAGCACGGGCTCCYGCTGGTCAAGCCGGGTCCAGCAGAACKRGCGCCCAAACCCAACAGAGAAGGGCTCGGCCAGATCCTACTGATGCGGAGACCTTGCGTCAATCCTACCTCAACAGCCCCGCAGAYCTCGCCAACCTGCGCCATCAGCTTCCCCTTCTCGGTGATGCAATCAACGACCCAGCTCGCTTCAAAGAGCTTTGGGATGAATTCCAGAAACGACAGAAGGAGCTGCAAGCGCAAAAGGAGCGGGACGTGGCTCTCTTGGAGGCCGATCCCTTTGATGTGGACGCGCAACGCCGGATAGAAGAGTTGATCCGCTTAGAGCGCGTCGACGAGAATCTGGAGCAGACAAGGGAGTATCATCCCGAGGGTATGTTTGCCCTTCCAAGCYYTCCTGTGAGGCTGTCGGACGCTGAACACCACACGCAGCATTYGGCCGAGTCATCATGCTKTATATCCCYTGCCTTGTCAACTCGTCACCCGTGTCCGCCTTCGTTGACTCGGGCGCCCAATCGACCATCATGTCGCCGTCATGTGCCGAACGCTGTGGCATCATGCGCCTCTTAGACACGCGATGGGCGGGCATTGCACGCGGTGTAGGGACGGCCAAGATTCTCGGACGAGTGCACTCCGCAGCCATCAAGATCGGCAAGTCTTTCCTGCCTTGCGCCTTTACTGTCATGGAGGGCAAGGACGTAGATCTCTTGCTGGGCTTGGACATGTTGAAACGATACCAGGCGAGCATTGATCTGAGCAAGAATGTGCTCCGGATTCAAGGAGACGAAGTGCCCTTCCTGGGCGAAGCAGACATACCCAAGCAGGAAGAAGAAAGGGCAGATGAACCGACAGTAGATGGACCTGGAGGAAGCAAGATTGGTGGGATCTCTGGTGCTGTCAAAGCGGTTGGAGATGAGAATGTTGCAGGGAAACAGCCCGAAGGCAGTACCGCGACATCAGCCGCTGGACCAAGTTCCTCCGCGTCAACGAGTCAGCCTGCAGCATCATCCATAGCTACCGATGCTCAAGGATCATCGACGTCCTTCAAAGAAGAAGACATAGCAAGGTTGATGGATATGGGCATGGGGAGGCCAGAAGCCATCCAAGCATTGACTCTCGCGGGTGGTAATGTTGAAGCTGCGGCTGGCCTCTTCTTCTGATGGACATATTGGATGTCAAATCATAGGCGACTGACCGTCCATCTTCTAATTAGATTTCGAAAACCTCTATACTATAAGCCTCATSGGTCAGGCAAGACAACAGCTATCTGCCACTCCAAGTGACATGAATGACATTTTACTTTCGATGTTTCCTGTGGGACGCCTGGGTGCTGTTAAAAATGATTTCTCTCCAGTCATCACATTTGCAACATCTTTTAGACGAGTCGCTGTATTGTAGATTACGAGAGGCCTGTGTGATAGATTGTCCTACTTGTTCATGAACCCGTAAGAATACCCAAGTGTCTTACCATATATAAAGAGAATATGGACTTGCCCTTCCGAGGGTTCGTTCACCAGTGGCGTCGCCTCGGAACTAGGAGGCAGAATGACTCAATATAAAATTTTCGCCAAATGTAGTTAGCMTGTTCCTTCGCCCTCCCCCCACAGCATCTACTTAATTATTCGTTTCCCCATCCCCACAATACCCAAACATCTATCATCTCCAGATCCTTTGTCGAGCCATTATTTYATCATAGTGATCCTACCAAAAAGAAGATGTCGAAACTCGCAAGCCGTCCCGACTGGGCCGACGATGAGGGTAAGAGCAGAGTGATGAGCTTCCATATCGAGTGCTTACACKTCCACAGAATTCGATGACCCTTCAGCTTTACCTCCTCAGCAAGTGACGACGAACAAAGACGGGACCAAGACCGTTGTATCATATCGTTTCAACGATGATGGGAAACGTGTAAAGACAACCCAACGTATCCGCACCACTGTGGTCAAAGAGACCGTGAATCCTAGAGTCGCCGAACGGCGCGCGTGGCCCAAGTTTGGCCTCGAGAAAGGCCATCCCGCCGGACCCTCATTTGACACAACATCAGTCGGCGAGAACATCATTTTCCGGCCTAGCGTCACCTGGAAGAAAGATGGCAAGGAGGAGCAAACGAAGAAGGACGATCCCAAGGAAAAGCTCAAGAATATGAAAGTSAAGTGCAGAATATGTGACGGAGAGCATTTCACGGCTCGCTGCCCGTTCAAAGACACCATGGCGCCAATGGGAGAAGACGGAGCGGCAGGTGGAGGCGCAGGAGCAGGCGGCATGAACGGGGACGATGCTCCCGAAGACAAGGCAGGCGGGTTGGGCACTGGCGGAGGCGGATACGTGCCCCCTCATCTACGAGGTGGAGCTAAGGCTGCATCTGGGGGAGAGCGGATGGGTGGAAAGTATGAAAGAGACGACCTCGCTACACTGAGGGTAACAAATGTAGGTGCACCTCAGCATCACTTGACCGATATCACAGAAATACTGATCTTGWCGTGCTGCGCAGGTCTCTGAGTTCGCCGAGGAGAATGACCTACGGGAGATATTCGAGCGCTTCGGACGTGTGACCAGAGTATTCCTGGCCAAAGATCGAGAAACAGGTCGTGCMAAGGGTTTTGCTTTCATCAGCTTTGCCGATCGAACAGATGCAGCAAAGGCATGCGAGAAGATTGATGGCTGTATGTYCCCCTCTATTCCCCTACGAGCATGAAGGATGYCTGATACTGACTGCCTCACAGATGGATACGGGCATTTAATCCTTCGTGTTGAATTTGCGAAGCGAGCCACGTAGACTACTCTTCAAATAGGATGTTCTCTTTACGTGGGTTTGCAATACATCATTCTTCCATGAAATYGAGGCTATTTTGCCGTCTTTGTTTTCCGTATTCTCTCATGCCTTTCTCCCTTCTTTTGACGGCATAMCCAGCTCCAAATCCCAATTCTCATATTCTAGAAAGACTYCAGAGCACCGATCGTTCATCRATGTTCATTGATCAATTTTCATCGTCCCARAAGACGGCTGCTCCGCTTTGTGGACGCTTTCACCTAATTCAAAGATGCGGCTTCAAGGATGTCTCTCCAAATACGGGAAGGTCCAACTACATTCAAACGAACAGCAAGCTGAATGCTCCAGCAGGCAAAACRAGCCGTCGGTGTTACTTTACGACCTTCCGTCTACGGAGGTCCTACCGAGCTCAGGCTCAACTGGGGGCTGGTAAGGGCGCCTCACGCATTTTGGGTGGCGCCAGATTCCCCATGTGTCACCACCTCGCGATGACAGAGGCACAACACATCACCACGACCCTTCGATGTCAACACATCCCTCCTCGCTTAATCCACTGCCACGCAACTGCCCCCCTTCCTTACCCGGCATTCATCAATCCTATAAAGTCTCGCGATCCCCCCCGTCACTTTTCCTGTTTTCCCTCTTSYTCCACCAACCAGGCTAACAACACCAACGCGCGCTCGACACGAGCATCAGCCTCCACAACAAMACTTCTTCAGAAGCCTTTYGTGCACCCCATTCGCTTGTGTCTACCAAACAAAAGAGGAGACCCGCAAGTCCTGAACCCACACAGGCGCACAGATGCCATACATTTTTTACCTCATCGGGTGTAAGACAGAAAGACAGAAAAAGGGAAAACCAAACCAAACCAAACACGACAACGACACCGACACCGACACCGAAATCGAAACCGACAACGACACCGACACCATCCACACTAACCCTCCCCTCTATCTCTATTACCTTCATTTCCTCTCTCCGAGAGTTCCACCACAGCTTCCTTCCACCTTTGTTATGGGCCCGTCCAGCATCGATTCTTCTCTCTTTGTTTTCTCACCACCCACCACGACACCGACACCTATACGACTAATTACCTTCTCACCTACCTTCTCACCTCTCGCTGGCGGCCCCATCATGGTGTTCATTATATATGATCACATGGAGGGGTTTCATTGTACATGTAATGTAGTAGGAAAGACTTTAGGTCAGTAGGCTTGGCTCATCGCTCTCTGTATTTGGGATGCTTCTGTTGGGTGGATGTGAAGAAGTATCTTGATGAAGTGGTATTAGTGTAGCAAGGTCTGATTGAGATGGGCTCTCTCATACTTGGGCGGCATGTGTTGGTGGGTTGGAGGAAGAAGCGTCTTGATGAAGTGGTAATAGCGTAGCAACGGTCGATTGAGATGGGTCGAATCCTGGTCATGCACAAGAGAACAAAGCACTGGGCTAGTATGGTAGAAGGGCGACTGCATGGAACATCGGCACATGAGCGCGCAGATGAGGCAAGGGGGCAAAAGATGCGGGCTTGATGAATGGGTGTATGGCTATTTAGTCCAAGTCGATTGATGGAGTCTATCGATACGTAGGATTGGACATGTGAGGATCCGACCAGCCCTGTATGGACTGGGACACAACCCTGAAGCAAATCGTTCTGCACGGAAAGGAGATGAACTTCTTGGACTACTGCGTCCGCGGTCATTCCTACACGTGAGATCGTGCAGTTTTGRRAGATCAAGAGTATGAATAYCTGCCTGGCTTGATGCGAAGATGGCAGAGATTGAGGTAGAGATACTTTTTGATTGATMTTATTTGCGTCCCTAGGAAATGACACTTGGCTTCAAACATCTTGAAGAAGTGTCTGGTGCGAGTGTAGCTTGGTGGAGATTCCTGTGATCTCTTTCGCGGAGCCTAGTACTCCAGCATATGTATCGAGGGGTATCTTCATATCCCCAAAGGATGGGACGTGGTTGCSAGTCACTCACGTGATGCGCTCCCACCAGCAAKTTTTGCGAGGCAGTCAAGGCAGTGAGAAKAAGCAGGGAAAGGGTTGTCCGAAGCCAGTTGGCGCAGGATCTCGGGTCCCTCTCCTTCCACGTGTATGTGCATATGCAGCGCATTGTGGATCCTGCGGATTGCGCATGATTCATATCAAAGAACACCGCGCAGAGAAGGTACCCCTCGTACGTACATGGATACTGATCAGCGACACGATTTGGGATAGATCGACGTGACAATGTTGCTGGCAGGCCTGCAGGTTCCCGTCTTCCTCCCAACAAGAGATTAACGAATGCCGTCCTATGGATGACGTGCATGAGGACCCTCTCGGCCATCAATATGGGCCCTAGCTCTTCTCGTGATGGGCGCTCCAGAAGACCAGRACATCACCCATGACCCATGGAATCCGGCCAGCACTAAGTCTGCTAGTGGGCGGTCAACCACGTGGCCATTACAGACGCCACATTTTCTTCGARTGCATCATGCAGCAGTGCGGCGTGGCATGAGTTGGGGGTTTCTTCTCAGACCTGCACCCGAACGCGGCCGTCCAATCTCTGAAGGCGGCCGGCCGACCTCCKTAATCGCGACCTGTTAAYAAAGGGTGCAAGCATGACATGACATCCTGTCTGTCAGCATATAATCGTCGGAAATCTGCGGCTGYAACCGGTGAGTATTCCAAGTCACATTGCCGCTCACTTCACTCACCGCAATTTTGCGAATCGAAGCGGAAGATCAGAGTCCTTGTGGTTTGTTGGTTTCGTGGCGATGGGTTGTTGTGCTTTCGGCTTACCACTGCCAATGAGACGAGGGACAGCCAGACTAGAGACTGAATATTGCTTTTCTACCGTCGATTCAAAGTCCGTTCGGCCTTTCGCATCTTGCTCGGGACTTGAGATGAACAGGAGCAATGATTGGTGGACGCGGAATTTTGGGCGCCGATTAAGTGCTTTAGTCTTGCATGAAGCACGAGGCGACCCTGTACATTTCTTCGGAAAGACTTGGACGTGCATGGCCAAGTCTCCGCTACCATCAAGAATTTTCTTGCTGGTGGAGCTTCCAGTTTTTTTGCTCTCTTCGATCTTGTGCCCCACACMTTTGCATGCGTTGGTAACCTGATATTCGTGCGATGTGCCTCATTCGGCAGGGGCTGCTTGWTGTCAAATGCCAATGGATTTTCCGGTAACTAGATACCTAGGTTTGCTTGGCACAAAGGGTATTGGCAGATTGATGTCTCAGATTACTGGAACTCCCGTCGTATAACGTGCGTAAGGATGAAGGCCCTATCTTCGGCTCGTGAGCAGGAGCTGACGTCGTCGAGAATTGACGATTCATATACGGCTCTGTTTCATCAGTCGCCCTGCTTGAACGCCACATTCATGCATGGCGTCAAAAATGGATGTCGGCACTATCAAATATCTTGCTAATAGTCGCACCAGTTGCAGCAATAGCTCGATCGCTCAGAAGCCTTGATGCACATTTCATTTGAGCAGTATTATTGGGCAAGACGAGAATAAGTGCGCCGTAAAGAGTCCTATGCAGTGATCATGCAGCTGTGCGAACTGACTCATGTCTGTGCCTGACAGTGAATTCCTCATCGAGTGAGTAAGGTAGCTCTGGGCGGTCTACACTGACCTCGGACTCGCGTTACAATGGAAGTTGATCGCTTCTATCGTGGGGAACATCTTTACAAAGCATGATGTCGTATGCCAGGCTTTTCATATTGGAGGAGAGAGAACATGGGGGCTTGGTTGGATTCGGAAGGATGGGCTTTTGCTGCCAATCAGTGAAGCCCTCTMAGATGCAAGAATTAGAGTTTGGGCCCTGGTARCTGCGTGCGCACACGATCGCCACGTGAGGCAGGGTACGGACCACTTTTGAATCATTCTCTCATTCACTGCTACTTATCGCGATACGTATCTTYGGAGACAAGGAGGTCGGATGATTGCGCAATGATGAACTGTTTCCGTATGCTTTGGACGAAAAAGCCGCTGGTGTTTTTACAATCATCAACTGCTGACGCTTTCCCARGCGGTAAGCTTTTGTCWTGCAGATCGCATCTGACACAGGCTCCAAAGCTTGATATGAGGACAAGTAGTGATACGGCAATACAACAACGTCGACGGTGCACGTAGGCCTTCTATCTCCACTGTGGTCAGGTAGTTAGTTTGTGCAGCGCATTAATTCGTGCATTRCTTGCGTAGAGTRRTGAGAGCAGTCCGTAGTAATATGAGGCCTTTTTCACACTCAAAAGCACCTCCCTTTCTAGTCGTAGTTTCAGGCCTCTGCTCTCCTACTTCCTCGGCGGTTACGAGTCAGCAAGCTTAGCAGTAGAGTGCGGAAAGGCTACAATCACTAGAACCATTAGGCCGCACTATTTCCTGACGATTTCTGAGTCTTCATCATTCTTTATTTCCATTCCCCACTTGACGCTGCTACGACCACGCTACCAATTTACCGACCAGACCCTCCGACCTCATCCAACTTTCGTGGCTCTGTCAGCTTTTGCCCCCTCGAATATTTTGTTCGACCCCCTCCGAATTGCTCATACTTTATTGGATAGTCGGCTACCGTATGATAGTGCCATTTCGTGACTACAAACAACCTCATCCCATCCTGAACGATCAAATGAACAGAACCCATTCGATTTTGATCTGCCACTAGACCCAAGTTGACCCAATCCTAGCCCAGCAGAGTGACAGACCCATCTCTGTACCGACACCAGAACCAAAAAGATCCCTGGTTGGGCCTGTTCATCCGGTCAATTGCCTTACATGACGGGTGCGTCCTTATTCATTCGCTTACTGGAGACTCAATCCCTCATCTCTTTTTTAATTGTCCGTGCGACTTCCCGTCGTTCTTCCCTCGACATCCACGTGGCCATGGTGATGATGAGGCTGACCTAGTCTGACTACCATCCTTAGACCCTACGGAAACCACCCCTCAGCCTATCGCCTCCTACGCTGCCACTTCCTCTCATCAACCTGCCTCTTCCTTCGCTCACTCCAGTCGGGAGGCCGCCGATAGCTCTGGACTGGCTGCAGGACATCAGTCTCGCCATCACAATCGTCTCTCCGTCGCTGCCAATCTTGCCCGTGACAAGACATCAGCAGCMATAGCCTCGATCAAGCCGAAACCCTCTCAGCAATCTCTGCACTCGTCCTCGTCTTCCCATGACAGCTTGACCAGGCCGACCACAGTCAACGCCGTCTACCCGGCCGAGGGTRTTTCGAAGCAGCAAAAAGGCTACTTTGGCATTTCGACCGCTCGTCCAGACGTGAGGTTGGAATCGGAAGGAGTCATCCCACCAAGCTTGAGTGGTGAAGATTCAACCACCCATCAATCTGGAATATCTTCCCGCACTCAGGACAAGCGCCATCTCCTCGAAAGGACCCCTTCACCTACCAACCGTGCGCTGCCATCTACACCCGTCGAAAGTCCACAGCAGGCAGCACAGAACAAGATGCATCAAACGTCGTCCAGGTTGTTACGGATGACCTCTGAAGACAGACCATTCACCAGAGACTTCGAAGACCTCTTCTCCACCCTGATGGTCAGCTTACCGTTATCGCAACATCGGGTCAGATTCCAGAAGGTCGATCACACGTTCAGCTCTGAGGAGGCAATCAACAACCTTGGCTCCCTCAAGTTCTCCCAATCCAACCGCATGCCCGATCCCAAAGACCCTTCGCGGATAGTCACCACTACCACCACCACTACATTCTCAATGGCCAAGGAGATGGCACGGTCAGTCTGTCAACGCTTCATGGACGCTCGYTTCGTTGAGCAAGCCGACTCCAARATCATTGCGACCTTCCCATTGAAAAATGCTGTGTGGCAGTTGACCCCGAAAGGGATGCATGTCCTGACCCGGTTCTGCCAACGCAATGGTATCAATCAAAGACATGTGCTCGACCTGCTTGACAGTCCTAGGAATACTATGCAACTCGTCATTCTGGAAAGAGATGGTGGTACCGATAGGCTATCGCATGACCGTGCCACCATTGATGTCATCTTCAGACGTTTTGCAGGTCAGGAGAGGCCGAACATCAAGAATAGCACGTCGGCTTCCGACAACGACTCCCTGAGCGACTACTACAATGGGATGGTCGGGGTCAAACTTGCAAAGGAACGCAAGATTCTTGACAGGACTGTGAGCAACTCATTCACCGGCAAGGCTGCCGTGGACTGGCTGATGGACTGTTGTACGACAGTCGACAAAAGGGAGGTCCAGGAGATTGCCGAGCTCTTCGTTGATCATGGTCTGATCTGGGCTGTCGTTGAGGACAAGGTGTACGCACACCAGCACGCCAATGCTACACGATTCCAACCAACGAGAAACGCTATCTATGGATTGACCGACAAGGGTCAACGAACTGCCGGTTGGCTCCCAAAGGAGTCAAGCCCAGATCGAGAGAACCAGCAAACATCTAAAGCGACCAATGGGAAGAGAGAGAACAAAGTCAGTCGCGATTCGAACAACAACCGACTGACCCTTATCGTGACGGATGCTGCTCTCCGCCTTCTCTTCAGAGAGTACCTGCGCGATACTCATTGCGAGGAGAATCTGACCTTCTATCTCGAGGTCAAGGATTTCACCAAGGGCTACGACTCTGCGGAGAGAGAGAAGGCTTTCCAGAGGCTAGACGCTATCCGCGAAAACCTGGCAGCTGCATATGGTAGGATCTTATACATTCAGTGTGTGTCCCTTTATTGACCCTCACAGGCCTCTACAACGCTTTCCTCGCCCCCGGCTCACCTTGCGAGCTCAATATTGACCACAATCTACGGAAYAGTCTTGCTGGACGAATGACCAGAGCTGTTGGCGACGATGATACGCTTTTGACGAGCCTACAAGAGGTGGTCTCTCTGTTCAAAGAAGCCCAAACATCAGTTTTCAAATTGATGTCAAGCGTGAGCAACTCCCAACGTGCTGATCTATTTTGGTTGATATACTGATTGACACTTCCGTAGGACTCTGTACCAAAGTTCTTGAAGGATCCAAAGTACGCCGCGGCGCTCGAGCGACACAATTTCGAACACACTGTTGAAAGAGCCAACACCTTGACCAGTGCGAACCAGACCAGTCTGCCAGAACGTTCTAGGAGTAAGACTGTCAGAGACCGAGATCACAGGACATGATGCTGGTCATCCATAGCCTTCTTTGACTTTGGTTCATTTCATCTGGCGTAAGGTATAGCCAAGTTGACCATTTGAAGCATGCATCTCAATATCTAGCGTTCTCAGCCGGATCTGGGAGTTCGGTGTTTAGCCCACAGGCGCGCCAAAGCGACATCGATAGTGCATCCAAGTTGGATGTCGCAGGAAGGAATGAAGACTGGACTCTTCTGGTCTGAAGATTTTGAAGCAAATACTGGCTCTCCCATCTTAGGATCTCACGAGAAGGAACTTCAGCCTATATATGACTGTATGGAACGASAGCATCTGGATACATTACCGCACCGAAATCAAACATTTTCGACTTCCTTGTTACAGCATGCTCTGGTCGAAGAAGATGAGAGTTCACAAGGACACGATCAATCRGAAATCACGTCACACCAGATGTCTTACCGGGCAGGATATCAATAATGGAAAGGCACTTGGGTATATTCAGCCAATGGCTTGATCGTTTGGATGAGCCATGATGAAAGACTTTGTATATCCGCATGATGTCTAAATCTGCATTTGACAGGATAGAAGCGCGACTGAACTGATTTCCAATTTATCCCCTGACATGCTCTGGTCGAGTAAATCAACGGATTTTCATTCAAGACTATTTCTTACACTCGTCGTATTTCCCATGAATTAGCTTAATCGGTAGGAGCGATCCTAGTGCTAYTCTATTGCCTGCAATGCGCGCTGATGCATTCCCGCGTGCACCATCAAGTAAGTTCTCCTTCATAAGCTCATCTCCAAGGGTCAAACCCGTCATATTAAATCTTCTGCATATCCACTTCTTCAACCCCATCCGCGACCGCCCCTTCACAATCCCCCCCACCTCACTTGAATCTTGGCTCCATGCCCAACTCCCTCCACCACCTCTCCCTCTCCGCCATCAACTCATCCGCCCACCCCTTCATCTCCTCCCCCTTGATCTCCGTAGCCACATGCGTGAACTCCCACAGATCCCTCTCCCCGGCCTTCACCGCCTCGGCATCCGCCATCTCATACTCCACCATCTGACACAGCAACTCCAATTTATCCACATCCTTGACGAATTTCGCCTCAGCCGTCTCCCCAGCCTCATACTCCTCCCACAACTCCACCAATTCCCTGCCCTGCTCGCCCCCGTCRTATTGGCCCAGCATGGTCCCAGCGAGGAATTGCATGGTATCCCGTTCCCGCCTCGACTTTTCCTGCTTGGGCATTTTTTCCTGCGGCGTGATGTCCCCGACCACGGCTTCGGCCATGTCGTGCACGAGCGCCARGCGTGTGGCGCGCGAGATGTCGAGTTTGGMGCGGAGGGAGGASGGGGCCAGGAGCGTGATGATSGACATGCGGTACATGTGGTCGGCGATGGATTCGGGGTGCGGGACGGAGAAGCGGCGCCATCCTTCGCGTGGGGTCGTTTTTAGGCGTTCGAGCAGGTGGAGGGTGGGGATTGCGGAGGTTGGTGGGGGGCTGTTAGATATGTGTGGTGAGAAATTGGGGGATTGGAAGAAGTTTGGGGGGGGGCGAGGGGGTAGMTACCTGATYCGACGGACCAAGGGACTTCTTTTGAAGGGGTTGGTGTGGTGGAGGACGAAGAGAGATTGGAGGAGATGGCATCCTCAGTCTGACTGATACTACCTGGCTTGGGCGTGTCTGCAGTTGAAGGCATGTTTCCTTWGTGTCTGGAGAATTTTTGCGAGSAGTTCTGGTGGKGCAGSKCGATCTGCGGATTGAAATTGAGGGAAGAGGAAGGAGGAGGGCATCAGACCGCGATTATATGTGGACGAAGCGCTGCGMCTAGRGAGGCAAACTTGACGCAGGCRATCTCATACGCGTTGTCTGGAAGGCACCAGATTGTGCCTGCACAGACCCGACGCTYTGTCGCCCTTCGCGTCACGGCGATTCATAGACGGCATATTTGGAATTGGAGTCAACATCGTGGACGTGGACGATGCCTGAAAGCGGTTAGACATGTTTGAAGCGCGACCTATTTTCATAATTTGGCACCCAGAGGTRCATCACTTTTACGGATGACGTGGATGGGTRAAAGATTGACTTGTCAGATCTCATATCTTATGTTCCTGGAGAACTGAACTAATTCCTTGCCGCATTGACGSTYTCTGCCAAGGCAATGCCCATGTCACCTGTTAGTCGACATCTCCCAGTGGGCGACCCTTCATCTCATCGTATATCTGGAAGACGATGGCTACGACAMATCAGACCTCAAATTTCAACCCGGCTTCTTGTCTCACTGCGCCATAWATGCCAGCAAGGTCGCCTTTCGAGCCCATGTGCTTTTGCACGTCTGCAAGGTGTCCATCTGCCACTTCGGCATCCTTCATTCTGACGCCCGCCGACTCAGCTAAATGCAAGGCGTGTTTGGCGTCCTTCCTGGCCAGATCCACTGCAAACAGGGGCTTCAATGCTGTTRGCCTGACGGTGAAGMAAGAGTGGATAGGTAGGTTTGGSACCCACCTCATCACGCTTGTAGTAATCGCCTGCAATCATCCTGCCTGAGTATGCGGCATATGGCCCGGGAAACATGGTCTCAATGAATTGGTGTAACTCGTTGGTTCCCAGTCCGGTCTGCTCAGCTATGGTATGGCCTTCCGCTAGCGACTCTACCATRTTAAGTATCATGGTGTTTCCGATGAGYTTCAACAGAGTGGCCTTTCCCTGCTTTTGGTCGCTRAAGTCGACGTTTGCTCGCCCCATCACCCCTTTGCAGTASGGTTTGACCTTTTCGACGGCGGAAGCAGGTCCAGCGAGAACACAGATGAGTTGACCTCCCTCGGCCATCGCAGCAGCACCAAAGACGGGGCAGGCAACGAATGCCGCGCCTTTACTTTGRACTCTTTCTGCAAGCATGTTCGTYGTATCTGGGTGGACGGTTGAGCAATCTACAAAARTCTTACCCTCGACCTGGCCCTTGAGTGCACTAGTGATGGCGATGGTGTCCAGGATAGCGGCATCGTCTCCAAGACAAGTGAAGATCATGTCCGCTTTCGCSACGGCGTCTTCAATGCTCGTGGTAACGGTTGATTTGCCTGAGGGCAATTTGGCACTGAGGTCATGTGCTTTCTGCTGAGTCCGATTGAAGATGATCAATGGCTTGTCAAGATTTCCCTTCTCCGCAATATTCTTTGCCATCCCCTGCTCCACTGTCATTAGAGTACAGACAATCGAGACTCGAATACCATACGCGACCCATGTTCCCRAGCCCGATCCATGCCAGTTGAGGTGCCATTTTGTGCTAGGATATTGATTCTTGGAAATATTATGAGATGAACTTTGAGTCARGTTTGTAACTTCCTTTAAGAAGCATCCTCGGGTTCTGGCGGAACTTGACGTGACGTATAGATGCAGCGGCATTGAAGCCGATAATTGGCGGCACTGACATGAGGAAAGTCAATTTTGCATTTGGCAATCTGCAAAGTAACTTTTTCATAATTGGATTCTCCCGACTGTCCAAATCAGACGAAATGATGATAGCATGGTGGAAGTTTAGGATTATTGGATGGACATCTGAGCCCCTGAATATMTCAAGCGAGCTCCGAGCTCTTATCTCCGAAGCATATCGATAAGCGCATGGATATGATGTTTTCGTCGGCAAATAGCAATTGCTTTTCGCGGCCGTGAAATGCTGATTTGAAGCGCCCCCTCAACATGCCCATATCATCTCTCAACTCTGTTGATGGGCCTTTCATTCCCGGTGTGGAGAATGCACAGGCCACTGGCCCGTGCATGCCAGTCAAGGGCCAAATTCGGATGTTTCGGTTCTAACTTGGAAGGTCGTTCGTTTAATCGTCTCATGGTTAGATGCTATAGCGTTGCTTCAAATGGATCGACTACAGCCTCGCAAGGCAGCACTGTCCTTGACAAGGTAAACTCCTAGCCCGCCTTTGAATCCGTGCCTTTCTCATTCGATCTCTGGCAAGGATATATTTCTTGATGTTCTTGATTCGTCGGCAACCCGACGAGATGCCAAGTCCTATCTGAAAACATTTGAGAAGAAACTACGCCCTGAAACTACTCAGACATTGTCTGAGTTGAACCGTGACAATGGGGTCAACCTTGGTAGGCTGTATACCCATGCRGAAAACCCTAAGGCAACCACGCACGTGGCACTTGTCAAGATCAGAGATGTTGAAGCTCTTGACCATGATGTTGTTCAAGGACTTGGTCGTACCATCTCTCAGCTAGCGCAATTAGGCATGACAAGCGTCGTGGTACTATCTCCCTCTTTTAGCTCGCTTGCTCCATTCTCATCAGAATTTGCTGCAGCTGCTACTCAGGTCGAAAGAGTTGTTGACGCAATTCAAGCTTCTGGAGAAATTCGAGCCCAAGACCTTGGGCAAATTGTTGAGGCCTATTTGGAAAATCCCAGTGCTATGGACACCTTGCCGATGTCTGCATCAAGAATTCAATGTAAGATCGTCAATCATCAGTCCTTGTTTTCTTTTCTACATCGAGGCATCATACCTGTCGTTTCATCCATCGGAATCTGCCATACTCCAACAACACATTACACCGCCGTGCCAACAGATCAAATCATGCGGGCATTGGTGCGAGAGATGCTGTGTGTTCCTRAATCTCAGTCTGAGATTCTTCAGTCTAAATTGGAGACTGTCTCTCTGGAGAGGATAATCATCCTCGATCCCTTAGGTGGCATACCTGCTCACAACAAAATTCATGGACCTCACACCTATATCAACCTCGAGCAAGAATTTCCAGGTATCAAAGAGTTCTTATCTCAGGAGGAAACCCACGCTCCGAATAACGAACATTCGACCACTCACCAGCAAAATCTCGAGCTTCTGATGGATACTTTGATGCTGCTACCACCCTCATCCTCCGGCATTATAGCCACGCCATTGGAGGTCGCAAAGTCGCAAAGCAAAGCTCCGGAGCAAAGTGCTGGGCCAAGAGTGAGAACACGTCGTCAACGTAATACGCTGATCCACAACCTTTTGACCGACAAACCCGCAATCTCGTCTTCCTTGCCTTACGGCCGTTTCACTTCCTCCGAGTATAAGGCTCCGTCGTCAACTTTCTTGAAAAGAGGCATGCCTGTGGAGATCATTCCTGATCCATCCAAGGTATCTTGGCCCGAACTCCTGACTTTGAAAAGCTCCGATCCGCTTTCAGATGGTCGGATCGATRTCAATCGCCTCGTGAGGCTGATAGAGAATTCTTTCGGAAGGGACCTTAACGTGGAGCACTATTTTGCAAGGATCCGAGACCGGTTTGCAGGCCTTGTAGTAGCTGGCGAATACGAAGGCTGCGCTCTTTTCACTTGGGAAWCACCTCCAGGTCTCCCAGAGGTTATGGTGCCCTATCTCGATAAGTTTGCTGTCACAAAGCGGTCTCAGGGTGCTGGCACGAGTGTTGCCGATATTCTCTTCAAAGCTATGGTACGAGATTGCTTTCCAGGAGGAGTCTGTTGGCGGAGCAGATCCAATAATCCGGTCAACAAGTGGTACTTCGAACGAGCTAAGGGTACTTGGAAGATACCTGGAACCAAGTGGGCAATGTTCTGGACGACCGAGAATGCAACCCAAGACGACCTTAAGGCTTACGAGGCTGTATGCAGACATGTCATTCCCAGCTGGGCCGATTGATCGTTGTACGAGTAGCTTTGGCGTATAGGTTGACGCAAGTGACACAAGTCGAACCACAAACGCGTCCGACGTCAGCGAGGCGTTTTCCAGCTATGGTCACCGATTTGAGATCCTGTACGACCTCGAGGTGACAAGCTCCTGTGACGAGTCTTCTTGGACGTGAACAGTCATGATGCCTCGCCACATTCTAGCCACGTGATTTTCAGGCATGAATCTGGAAGCAAAATCCCTGACGTTGCGAAAGTCTACCAAAATCTTGAGAAAGAGCCTACAGAACCAATGTCTAAGCCCGGAGGCAACTTAAACCCCACTGGAAGCGGTGTCTGTGCTCCAACAGTGAATGTTGTACTACCTGCTATTCCACTTCGATTCAAGCAGTGCCGCGGGGGTCTAAATTCTATAAACAGATCCTGTCATTGCGGAAAGACGGGCCTGAAGTGGGAGTCTGAACAAATGACATGACAGCCACTCGGTTTAGACCATAACGGCGTTTCTCAGCGGCATCGCTCTTCGAAGTGAATAACGCTTCGTACGGGAATCTGCAATGCAGTCGCGTCGGTCACAATCGTGCGAGGTCTTGTTTCGCCCTGATCCTGCCATCATCTAGCTAGGTCCTAAACATGCAGAATCATGGAGGCGACTCAAGGCTCTGGAAGGGGCAGAATTGATCGGAACGCTATCCATCCGCCGCAGCCTCGTCTCTGCAAGATCATGTGAGGGGACCAGCATGGTCACAACCGCGAGTGAAGTGCTGGAAGCTGCGCGGGCCGCCCAAGGTCAAAAGGTCAATTCTAAGAAAAGAATCGAAGTCACCATTTCCAAAGGGCAGAGCACGTTCTTTGCAATGACAGTGACTTTGACTGGCACTCTAAGCAGGACCATTCTTTGAATGAAGGGATTTCAATGAGGAGCAGCAATCCTCCTATCGGAATTGTCCCTTGAGATTTCCAGCTACAGATTAGCTTCTAGCTCAGCAAGCTTCTTGAAGCATCTTCAATGCCTATACGAGCTTACCGTCGTCTTGGTCTTCTTTCCCTCGTGCAACTATCGTAGCACTGGGTCATAAGATGCGGGGAAGTCTTCAAACAGCACTCAGCCCCTGGATTGATGAATAAATCAACCTTCAACGCCCATTTGCCCAAAGCCTTATCCGAAGCTCCTGGCCCTCCACGTGAGCGTCTACAGCAGGTCAATGCTCAATCCTTCTTTGGTCATATGAAGGATCTCTGCTAAGCCATGGAGCTATGCATTTGGTTGCTTGAGCCGACCAGACGCCGTGACGAGCGGTTCTGGCTCGTGCCGCTCGCCACATTGCTTGCACTTGTCCTTCGAGTAAGCTAGCGCCGATGCCTCGTTTCTTTCAACGTGATCATCCCATGGGGTATATGAAAGCACTCTGTAGATTCGGTGACGCTCGTTGGCCGATACCGTCCTCAGCTCACTTTCACTGTCTCCCAATTGGACATGGTCTGCTGAGCTCTGTCAACGCGTTTGCGTCTGCTGGTAAGTCCAAAGGCTCTTCCTATCCCCTCCTCCTCTCCTCTGTCTACATCTCCAAGCCCATCCTGACTGTCTCATAGCACAACATCCCTTTGGATTCTTTTGTCATAGATCCTCACTCGTTTGGCTTATAGCATTCTACTCATCACCGACATGGCCTTTTMACCACTGAACCAGCCAACGCATTCGACGAGCATCCGCTCGTCGACACCGTACGTTCTTTTTAGTTGCTAATGCTCATCCCCTAATTCTTCAAGAAGGATTTGACGGTTGGCCAACCTCATATTCTAGGCTATTTCCAGTCATTCTTTCAGCATGAAACAGAACTTTGTATGAAACAACTTCGAGACCGTCTCAACCTCATCTAGCCCGAAAGCAGTCGATAGTCCTTCGATCAGCCTTAACTGATTAACTCCCGATCGTCATGAACTTGGCAAACATCGAATGGGACAATGTCCCACCTGAGAACGCATTTCGGACGACGTTTCATACAGAAGCTCATGTCGAACATCCGGGCCAGACCCACACTCGAGCTGATTTGCAAGGCCCACTTCAGCAAGACGCATATTCTCAGGTACCCTTCCAGGAACAGCCGGGGTTTCTGGCCGAATCACAAGTCTACTACGTCAAGTATCGCTCAGGATACGCAATGACTGGCCAAGGTCAAGTTCATAATGCAGCTCAAGCTGGGATGGCTGGCTCGGGCCAGGTCTATCGACCCGACCAAGCAAGGCTTTCACGTTCAGGACGTACAGTGGATCAGCATCACGGATTCTCGCAGCATACTCCCCAATTCTACGACGAGATACCTCTAGGCCAAGGTTTCCTTCCTCCGAACTCCGCGGCAGCTACCCACAGTACTCAGTATATGATGCAGCCTGGCAATAATCCTCAGGCACCATCCTATCAGAAGGCCGAATTCACGCAGCCTAATCGCGGCCTGCATCAGCCAAGTCATGCGGGTAACCTTGATGTGACTACCAGCTCTCAGGGCCAAAGATTCACACAGCCTACGTAAGTCATTCCTGCCTTAATGTTGCCTAGAAGCCACGCGTTGCCCCATTCCTTCTCTATATAACACTCACCCAYTTCAGCTTTACCTTCTTGTGTTCCATTCAGTGTGCAGATCATAGCTACATACCACAATACATACATACGCAGCTACTGATCTGCGAACTTAGCTCGTCCGATCTTGAGGAGTCTCCCGGCGCGTCAGTATCAGAACTTCGGCATTTACCTAAATCAAATGCCTCGCATACTGGGTCACGACCCTCCGCCACACCTTCTCAAGCCAAGAGAGGACAAAACAGACATCTTCGGCAGCAGACGCCAGAGTTTCCTGATAGCGAAGGCAGCGGGTCGACCGTCGACTCGGCTGGCGATGGCGAGTGGGGGGAGTCTGCCCGGAACAAGAAGCGACAGCGCTTAGAGTCCAAGCCTGCTACCTCCAAGGCCTCGATCATCAAGCAGTCGAAGAAGCGAGATGTGAAGAGGACAAGCAACGTTGTGAGACATCAATTCCAACAAAGCAGAACTCATGCACTACTTCAAGATACAAATGGTAATGCTGTCCATTCCGCCGTCTTTGGAATTTATGAGCTTGCTGGGGAGCAGGGCTACTGCGAAAGGAACCGAGCGCCAGAGATATACCGTCGGAACAACATGCGGGCCTTGCAGTGCCACTACACGCTTACATCCACCTCGACCACTTCAGATGGGCTCTTATTCGTCGGAGACCCTGCTACTGGGAAGAGACACCTCGTAACGTCGATGACGTTTCGCATCAGCGGTGTGACGTCTGAGAACGAGCGGGAAGACCTACCCATCCTGGAGAGCGACAACAAGAGGTCGAAATGGACCCCGACAGGACCGAAGCGGAATGTGCTTCCTCATATTCCTCCAATGAGTGATGGTACTGTTGCCAACGGGGCTACGAGGTTCCACAAGTCGGTTGGTACGGGCAACGAGAGTCCGAAGTCGACGCATTACGAGTGGAGTCATCTTCAATTTCAAGCTGGAACGAAGCACAATGGTGTCCGTCGAACCACCCAGATGTTTCAGTTCATGCGACTGTCCTTGATCGCAGAATGGGGGAAGGGGGAACACGACCGTACAAAGGTGACATCGTGCGCTGGGCAGAAATACATTGTCTTTGCTCGCTCTCCTGGAGGTAGGAAAACCCTCACGAAGGACGACAAAGAGGAGTCAGAAGCCACGAAGAGGAAGAGTCAGTCGAGACAGCCACAAGGGTCTACGGCATCTCCTGGTCCGGAMATTGAATCAGGAACAGCGCCAAGAGAACACAATCGACGAGGGCCCAAAGCTGGTAAGCGCAAGAGACGGAGGCGTGACGACTCAACTCCACCGCCGACGCCGAAAGCAGAGCCAGAGAGTGATTCCGAGCCTCTGATAGGACGAAAGCGTCGCAAGGCCGTGCAAGCTGGACGCACGCCGCGAGACATTCTTCATCTGCCACCCTTCACCCAGGAGCAAGAGCCTATCGCAGCAACTAGCTTGAACGAGGARGGTCAGCAAGCTCGCAAAGCTGAGGATCAGAGGGCAGATACTCCACCAGCTGACGTCTCGCGGGAGTTAGCGGCACAGGAATTGGGGATTGTGTCTGTGGCATTCTACAGCCCAACAGATTATGGAGAATCATCGGACTTTGGTTGTCCCGATCCACAAGCGTCGACAGAGCCTGGTCAGAGATCACAGCTCGAGAGCCACATTGATGGGGCAGACGAGAGCGATGTTTCCACATTCACAGAGGGACCGACTGCTTCTCACGGCACCACGATCGACMCATCCTCACATTTCGATGATGCGTTCTGGGAGGAACTCAGCTCAGAGACCGAGGACTTTCCAGAGGTGAAGGAGGACCCTGATGAAGAGGTGAACGTTAAGCAGGATTCGCCCGAGGCAGCTGGGGAAATGCACGCCGCGGAACCACATGTTTTGGCAGGAATGGGCGGCAATCTGGGAGACGAGTCTCGAGTGCTGAGAACGTCATCCATGCTACCACCTCCCACCTCAAATCTGACCGACGCCGGACCTCCTCCATCATCGACGCAAGATCCSTCGCCAGCTTCAATGTTAGCTCCCCCTGATTCAGCTGAACTGGAAGCCAGTCATTTCGCGCTGACGCATTCCATGAATTCCGTCCGGGTGCCATCGCACATACAATCRTCTGGGTTTCTGATGCCACAATTGGCGACCCATGATCTGTCAGCACCCGACATTTCCCGTGCCTTCAGTGCCATTGCGAGAGCAGGTTCGACGGCATATGATTGGGAACAGTTCAGGCAACCACRGACGATCAACCCCAGCATGCTGCTGCGACAGGAGACTGCTGGCTTGGATTACGATCCGTCTTGGGAAGTCGATGAGGATAAGTTGCAGGAGGAACTAAGACAATTACAATACTTCTGGAACCAGCAGCTGTGAGGGATGAATTTTGGGAAATGACGACACCTGCACGAGGCTACGCTGAAGGACRTACTTATTTTGGATTTCTGATGATGACTCTTATGACCTTTTCTGGAACGGACGAAGATTAACGGGGATGGCAACGGAGCCGGATGATCTGACGAAGAACGACCTTGAACGTGCTTGATGATYCATGGCTTGGATATGATTTGTAAAAGTACTGGCGTGCATGGCATGTACAAGTGTGATTCTTGGGTTACTTTGCATTGGGATACAGGGTGTTGCATATGCTCGGAGTCTTAGTTATGCATATGAAAGGGGATGGTTGGGGTATGCATGTACAGGCTTACGTTAGAGAACAGTGGGGGAGGTGTGGTTAGAGAGGATCTTGCATAATCGAAATATCGAGAAGAACTGCTTTCATGCTGCCTTTTTGTATTCGTGTCTACCTCATCCCTCGAACAGTGTTGTGAATGTCAAGACCTGGCGCATGACGTGAGGCCACAAAAATGGAGATTCTGACCACATTCCTCGTTAATCATGTATTGCTCTTCGGCTGAACAGTTGTAGATGAAGCTCTTCGACTAGGTTTACCAATACTGTTTCCCTTGTCCCCAACGAACATCCATGCAAGCATCATTCTACGTCAGAGTTGCGAGCATGCCTTTCAACAACTTCGAATCTGTAGGGGAAGAGTCACGAATCAGCACGGCCCAAGGTAAGATCAGAAGGGGAGGAGATTCGGTAATAGTACCTTTCCGATCCTTCTTCACCTCAAAGTCCTCCTTCCTCCCATGCGAATCCTTGCGCTCGATGAGGATCTCGTCACTGTTGGAGCTACTCACGGAATGATCCCGGTGATACTTCTTCGAATGCTTCCGCTCCTTCTGCAGCATCTTCTTCTCCTTGTCCAGCTCCTTCAACTCCTCATCGATCCGCCGCTCGCCGATGCTGCTGCGYCKGCGGGACTTGCTCCGGCTYCKGKTCGGGAGGACCAGCGCCAGCGGCCCCGTGTTCATCTCGTTGGAMACCCCGATCTCCTCTTCCTSCACATACTCGACCTTGCGATGGGTGCTGCCCCGGCGGGCCTTGCTCCGATGACGGGATTTGGACTTCCGGCTGGGCTTGCGCTCGATGACGATGCGTTTCTCGTCGGACGAGCTGGAGCGGGACCGGCGCCGCTCCTTYTCYTTGATGGTCGAATGCGAGCTGCCGTGCGGGGAGCGGCCACGGCTGCGACTGTGGTGGGAGGAGTCATGGCGGGATTCGTGGATGGAGAGATGCTCGGATTTGTGCTCGGACTTGGCTCCACCGCCGTGCTCGCTCTTGMCTCCGGCATGGCTTTTGCCGCCACCGTGATGGGACTTGGTTCCGGCGTGGCTGGGGCCGCCCGCATGGCTGCCACCGCCCACATGGCTACCACCGCCCAAGGCGCCGCTCATTTGGTCCCATTCGCGGACGGAGCGGGGGACCTCGGATGCGTCCTTGTCGATGATGATTTCTCGGCGCTCGATGACAGTTTCTCCACGATCGGGAGGTGGTGGTGGGGCTTCAATCGCATAGGTGATACGTTCTGAGAAGGGGGTTTAGCAATTGCAAGAAAGTGGGGGTATTCTTTGGAAGGGGTAAGTATTACCTCTCTCTCTTTCATTGTACTCCTTACTCCTGAAAAGGACCGAGTCTATGAGAGTCTTGTCCAGAGCCTTGAGGATGACGATAAAGTGACCTTGTTCTGTGAACTCATCTTCGAACGGATACCCCATGTCGAAAAGCGCCTTTTTGTTTAACAGGTGGGCAGACATCCTGGTCCTGCCTTTCCGTGGAAACGGCTTCTCCTCGATAACCTCCTCCTCTTCCACAAATTCGCGGCCAGGT
>MSTJ01000133.1:0-38597 GCA_001956345.1 Ramalina peruviana | reverse complement strand
GAATGGTGGTAGATACTCGTCTGGCTCGTCTAAAGGGCCTTTGGTGGAGCGGCGGGGGAGTGCTGTGGGTGATTGTGAGTGATTGTTGGTTGTGAGATTGGGGGTGGGGGTGGGAAGGGAGGGTGGGACAGACATCGTTGGTAGGAGGCATTGCGGCTATGCCTCTTTGCATCGGATGAGGTTCTGTTTGGCGAGGAGGGGACTTCCATTCTGCAGATCTCATACCCTCCGGGAGGAAAATGGGGGAGGCGGAGATGGGATGACGAGGCTGTTCAGGCGTGAATTGTCGATCATGATGTTTCAGAGTTGATGAAACAAGGTCAAAAATTCTGGGGAACGTCAATTTCAGGAACCCGGCGGGAGGCGCCGCCCCGCGTGTCCAACGCTGCGGCGGGATCCGGGGTTCATTCTTGACTCTGCAATCACAATCATGCTTGGGAATCAATAGATTATTCATCGTCTTCGCTTTCCTTCCCACCCTTTTTTGTTCCCTTGCTTTTTCAGCTTTCCTCACCTCCATTTC
Source organism: Ramalina peruviana (assembly GCA_001956345.1). Taxonomy (NCBI): domain Eukaryota; kingdom Fungi; phylum Ascomycota; class Lecanoromycetes; order Lecanorales; family Ramalinaceae; genus Ramalina; species Ramalina peruviana. Next base: position 38,074 of record MSTJ01000133.1, on the reverse strand, counting down.
TCACTTTGCCTTCCCCCCCCCCTCCTACCCCCACCCAACCCCAAACCAACCACCCCAACCAAAAAAATCCTTCACCCCTCCCCGGCTTCCTCCACACCATCCCCCGCCACTCCTCCTCCTCCACTCCCACCCGGCTCACCGCATTCGAGCACTCCCCCAGCCCCCTTCCCCCTMCCCACTCCCACCACCACCCCCCCGCACCCTCCACCCTCCTCTTCCTACCCGGCCTCTTCGACGGCCCGCTCACGGTGCCCTACACCGCCGTTCTCAGCGCCCGAATACCGCAGGGCTGGCGCTTAGTCGAGCCCATTCTGAGCTCCAGCTATAGGCAGTGGGGGATCAGCGGGTTGGGCGGGGATGTGCGGGAGGTGGAGGATCTGGTGAGGTATTTTGCCGGGGAGGGGGATGGGGATGGGGGAGAGGGGGGGACAGGGGAGAGGCCAAGGGGAAAGGTGGTGCTGATGGGGCATAGTACCGGGTGTCAGATTATTGTGCATTATTATTTATCTCCCCCGACAACGACGACGACAACGACGACGTCAGGGCAGGGGGGAGATGGTGCTGGTGCTGGAGGGCCCGGTGGGTATGGGCAGAGACCGAAGATCTCGGGCGGGATCATGCAAGGTGGTGTGAGCGATCGGGAGGCCATTGCCATGATGATGGAGGAGGAGGAGTGTGAGGAGGTCTGCCAAGTCGCTAGGCAGTATGTGGAGGGGGGAAGAGGGGAGGATGTGTTGCCGAGCCGGCATACGAAGGAATTGTTCCATTCGGCTCCCGTGTCGGCGAGGAGGTGGTTGAGTCTGGCAACTCAGGGGGGGGAGGATGATTATTTCAGTAGTGATTTCGGGGAGGAGAGGTTGGGGGACGTGTTTGGGGGGTTGGGAAGGGTGGGAGCGAGAGTGGCGTTTCTGTTTGGGGGGGAGGATCAGTATGTGGCGGCTGGAGTTGATCGGGAAGGGATGGTGAAGAAGTGGGAGAAGCAGGTAAGGGTTAATGGAGGGGTGGTGGATGACGTGAGTGGGATAGTAAAGGGAGCGAGTCACAATCTGAAAGAGGGTGGTGATGTGGTAGAGGATATGGTGAATAGAGTGACAGGATTCTTGGCGCGATCTTGAGTGAATGGATCAAGTACAAAGGGACACGAAGCGTAACATTGTGAGCATGTGGAACTGTTTCAGTCAATGTCTGAAAGGATGCATATGAAGCTGCTCGACCATACCTCGAGCTCAGCATCGACATTTCTCTAGTCTAACACGTAAGCGTGACAATGCAAACCTGATGCTAGTGGTGGTACAGAACCCAGCAAAGTGCGAGCTTCCAAAGCATGCAGCCCTAGCGAGATGAGATACGACCAGTAGCGTGTTGATGACGAGCTACCAGAAACTTCCTGGTGGCGAAAGAGCTCGAATTGGTCAAGTCGAAAACCCCGATGACGGCGGGAATCCACCATGTTGCTGATAGGAAGCTTGCCCGCCGATTGGCGGCAGACTGTTGCCCCCTCCACTGCCAGCACTAATCGGACTCCCTATCTCTCCTAGCGAACTTCCACCCCGATCGTTAGTGGCTTCATTGGTAAAATGTTTCAGTAAGTATCCCTTCGGGGATCCTTTGGACTCGAAAAAGCCGCCTCCGTTCTGGCTATTGCCCTCGGTATCGCAAAGCTCCAGCATTTCCGATATGAAGATCATTGGCTCGTTTCGTGGCATCACCGGCTGAAGCTCCTGAAGAACCTGATCGGCAACGTGCCAACCACCACTTGCAGGGTTCGCATTGCTCATCTTGTGGCAGAGGTTGCAGACAAGGAGGCGGACTCGCAAAGCCCTTGGTGCGTTGGAGCGAATACCACCTCCGACAGCACCAAAGGCGTTGTTAGCATTGCTTGGCCGCCCAAACCCTGGAGCGGTCTGAAATGGTTGAGCCCCGCGATTAGGTGCACCGAATGGAGCTGATGGGTTCGACCACAGGCTCGCTGCCGCCTGTGATCCTTTGTCCATGCGTGCAGAAGTGCCAATTGGAGCCAATCCGGCAATAGCCCCTGGACCTTGGCGTTGAGTCCGTGGTCCGCCGTCAGCTACACTGCCTCTTCGAAGATGATCAAAGGGTGACTCCTTTTCTGGCTCCGAGTCTTTGAGGAGAGACCTGCTGCTCAGATGACTACTCAGATCATCAATATCTCGACTCGTGGGTCGCACGTTCTCGGCAGGTTGATGAGGCGTCACGCTTGATGGTCGCTGAATAGGAGCTGGCGCATGATGAGGGTCTCTAGAGATTGCGCTTGACGAGCCTGAAGGGTTCCGCGAGTGGCTATAGGTCGGCTTGGTCTCGTGAGTCGCGCCAAAATGGTTCATGCTATTCATCGAACTCGGGGGGTGACTTCCGGTACCGTGTGATGTTGGCTGACCAATGTTATGAGTCTGACCAGCTGCGTATGGCCTTGCCGTATTCAGACTTGGCGGATATGGCATGTTCGGATTGCGGAAGTGATTGCTGCCCATCGGATATTGATTCGGAAATCCTGGTGGATGTTGAAGCTGAGAGTGGGAGGTCATCGGCGACATGGTGGGACCGAAGTTGGAAGGGAAGGTGTTGTTCGACATTGGATTCATACCATGGAACCCAGGAGGCTGTGAGGCGATTCCAGGAGGAGGTCCAACCGGGGAGAAGCGCGGTTGCTGCACTGGTAGTGGCGGGATCCCGCCTGGCTGGCTCGATTTACGGGAATGCGGTGGCAACGGCGCGGGCTGCTGGTCGAGTGAAGCTGCAGGAGATGCCGTCGAGCTGGACGGTGCTTGCGAAGGCTTTGGGGAAGCAGTGCGCGAGCCGTGCAAGGATTTCTGTCGTACACGTCCTGGCGTAGGTGGTTTCGGTAGAGCTGGAGTAGCGATTGGCAGTCGGGGCGAGGGATGGCTGCTGATGTTGTTCGGCGGCAGTAGAGAGGCTGCATGAGGCGCTGGGACCGGCAGAACGGATGCAGGAGACTGTCTCTTGGGTGCAGATGCAGCCTGTTTCGCCGTTGCTTCCTCCTGTTTGAGGCGCTCCTTTGCATCGCTCTCGGACTTCATCCTGGCCTCTCGTTCCTTGCGGTCAGACGCCTCCCGTTCCTTCTTAGCACGAGCCTCCTGCTCCTTAGCATCCCGATCTTCACGCTCCTTTCGCTTCGAATCCTCCCGCTTCTTCTTTTCCCTCTCTTTCTGCTCCCGCTGCTTTCGCTCCTGCTCCGCTTGCTGCTCCTTTTTCTCCTGTATCTGACGCAACCGCTCCTCTTCCTTTCGTCTCCTCTCCTCCTCAGCAGCTCTCTTCTCGGCTTCCTTCTTCTTACGTTGCTCCTCTTTCCTCTGCCGCTGCTCCTCGGCCTTCTTCGCTTCGATCTCACGAAGAGCGGCTTCTTCTGCAGCCTTTTCCGCCTCCTTCTTCGCTCGTTCCTCGTCCTTTGCTTGCTTCGCCTTCTGCCGCTTGTCTTTCTTCTTCTGGGCTTCCTTGGCTTTCTTGGCCTCGCGTTGGGCATCAAGCTGCTCATCTTCGGCCAGCTCTTCGATGAGCTTCTTTTGTCGCTCTTCAGCCACTTTCTGACGATACGCGTTGAGCACTCGCTGCTCAAACATTCGCGCAGCAAATATCTGGAACATCCGGCGCCCTTCCTCCATACGTTGCTCTTCCGTCATGGCCTCCTGCCGATGTCAGTAGACTCCTACATCCAGAATCAAGTACGAGGTACCATTTCATCATCCTCAAACTCTTCATCCTCCTCGCTGTTATAATCTTCCTCATCCTCCTCGTCTTCATACCCTTCTTCGTCCTCTTCTTGCTGTCGATGGCTTATCGGAGGATAGCCATGTCCTCCAGCGACCATTCTTGACTCCTCTTCCCGCTGCATTCTCCTCTCCGCAAGCTGCTCCATCATTTCGATGAACTTCTTGCCATCATTTTTCAATAAATCATCTGCCACGGTCAGTATTCCCCCTGGTGCCACATGATCAGCACTTTTGACAGAACCATTGTGATGCAGTTGTCTCCGTACCTTGCGCTGTGAGGCTGTTTCCAAAGTTGAAGATGCCACCTGAAGCTGCCAATGGGGGATCCAAGTCGTCGTCACTGATGTCATCGTCCTCGTCCTCATCGCTAAATTCTTCCTCGTCACCCGCATCATCTTCGTCTCCAAGCTCTTCAACGCGTGCTCGAGCGGAGGAGCTCCTGAAACCGGGATTCTGCCGGAGTGGCAGAGGAGCCGAGGGCCTCCCGTACTGACGTGTCGGTGGAATAGGCGATGCGTCAAGGCTGAATTGCTGGTGGTTGGCGTAGGTCTCCAACTCCTCATAGTAGGCGTCATACAGAACTTCCAGCTCCTCCTCGATTGCGATCCGTTTGCGGCCACAAACGGTACAGCTACAGGAATGCTTCTGCTGCTCCTTCATCTTCTTCAACACAGCTTCCTTCTCTATTCGAACCAGACCTCGCCGATCCTCTTCGCCCAACGACAGCCAAAACTCCTTGATCCGCTCTCTCTCCTCGGCGGTTGAGGTATTCCATATCCGGTCTCGAGAGCCATTTCTCATGGCATGTGAGACTGAGGTGGAGCGGGCGTCTGAGAGTGGGGGAGGTGGTGGAGGAGGGCGCTGGAAATGACCATGTGTTGCAAGAGAGAGATTCTCCGAAGGATTGTAATAAGAGCCCAATGCTTTTGCATTTTTCTGGGTCTTCTTCTTCTTCTTCGCTCCTAGCGGCTCCTGAGCGATGTAGTTGTGGTTGGAATAGCCATTAGTCTGCACTTGGCCAGAGGTGTAGGAGCCATCATAATTTCTACCGGCCTCGTCTGTGTAGTATACGTCCTCTCCCTCTGTGGGTCCGTACTGCTCCGGACCATCATATTCAGAGTCGCCATAATCATAACCGTTTGCTGCTTCTCGGTCAGCTTCCCGCAGTCCTGCCACGGCCTCCAAGGGCAATTCACGTACTATGGTTAGCTTCTCCGAGATTGCCAATCTGAGAGCCAGCATCAGCAGATTGGGAAGCCGCTCGTTTCGCCGCCTCCTTCATGCGCCTCTTTTGCTTTTTCTTATTGACCCCCGAAGCTGCTGTAGCTCCGTCCTCTGAAAGTTGCGGCATGTGGGGAGGCGCTGAATCTGTAGATGGAGCCTGCGCCTCTTTGGAAAGACCTGACTTGGTTTGTAGGTTCCCTGGAGTCGCGGTCGGCGGGTTGACTGGGTTGACGGCAGGAATGTTGGCGGTGGAGGATGTCTGTTGGCTTGGCACTTTGGATGAACCCTTGGGACCTAGGGCCTTTGCTTTAGATTTGGAGGGCATGTTGGCGAGTTGATAGGAGTCACTGGTTGAAGCAAGGATAGTGATTGGTGTATGTGGGTGTTCTGCCTCATCTATGAAGAAGGTTCTGCTGTCATGGGATTACGTAGCATGTGGACTCCGACACGAGTTGTTGAGGATCGTATTTCGTCAAGCTACCAAACGGTCAGCAGCGCAGAGCGTGTCCGGTATCGGTATGTAGATCGATATTCTGGGGACACTTTCATCTGTGTTTTGTCGGTACAAATATGCAGAGATCTTGAAAGAATAAAGTGTTTTGTGGTATTGAGATGCCCACCGAGACCGATGCGGGCAGCCTCATCCGGCTACCCCTCCATGCATTCGTCGTGGCCTGTTTTGCAATTTTGGACCCAACTAAATCTTAACATTGACCCCCATTGATATATCTCCTTGGCAAGGTAGACTGTGGTGAGTTGAGATTGAACAATTTGGTCCACTGGTCATGAAGATCAATTGCATCCATCATGAGAGTATCAAATAATCTGAAGACGCAAAGTTGCCAGCAAATTGCACTTGATATAATCGCAAACCAAATACCCCAACGTGACAGAAGATATGCATCGGGGGGTAGCGCGGGACTGAGGACGTCAGGCACGGCCGCGCAACCGTAGCAGATCGACGACATCCAACTTCCCTGCAGCTACGCAAGACCAGCTCCTCACTCCGGGCAAGTCCATCTGCTACTGCACTCTGCGTACCCTCGTGCATGCCCTTGTGCATACCCCCCGATCTGATCCACAGAACGAGAGCCGCCAACAGATCACCTCTATGCTCGGGGATTCTTGGAATATATCTGAAAGGGCACCCCACTGCCTGGACTGATAGCCTTTGGCAAATCCTGAGGCCAAGCTTGCTAGCCTGCCCCTACCAAACAAACATTGGGCTATATCGGAATCCATAATTCAAGTCTGAAAAGCCTGCTCTTGTGCTTTGGCTCTCTGTAGCAACACAGCTTGGTAACATACCCATCTGTGACAGCTGAGATAGCATACAACAGCCTCCACGAGAGGTGGGAGGTTGGTTGAAGATGTCACAACAACAAGGTCCGAATGTGATGCGACGGTACGTAGGAAGCTGGACTCTTGTCCCCCGCATGAGCGTGAACACGTGCCCCTCCCTCTCTGGTGTGATGATTGCTTGTTAGGATGCAAATCAAGTAAATGACTGCAAAGCTTTTTAACCAAACATGCATGGCTTTCTGATCAAAAACATCCATTGACTTGTCTACCCCTATGGCAATTACTCTGGGACTGACAATATCGGGCATATCAGGAAGCTCGTGATTATCGGTGACGGTGCCTGCGGAAAGACTAGTCTCCTGAGTGTGTTCACGCTGGGCTACTTCCCAACGGTGAGCGGAACTCAGGAGTCGCGGAATCGGCAGGATGTTCGCTGACCAGCACCAGCATTACGTGCCGACAGTCTTCGAAAATTACGTTACGGACTGCAGAGTCGACGGGAAATCTGTACAACTCGCACTGTGGGATACCGCAGGTCAAGAGGATTATGAAAGATTGAGACCATTGGCATACTCGAAAGCCCACGTACTGCTGATCGGCTTCTCAATTGACACCCCGGATTCATTAGACAACGTGAAGCACAAAGTAAGCAAGCGTCTCAGTGGCGAGCAATCTTGTTCTGACACTGTCCCAGTGGATAGAGGAAGCAAACGAGCGTTGTCCGGGCGTTCCAGTAATCTTGGTCGGTCTGAAGAAGGACTTGAGAGAAGACCATGTGGCACAGGAAGAAATGCGCAAGAAATCCCTCAAGTTCACCACGGAAAACGACGGCATGAATGCGGCACGGGATATTGGAGCTCGAAAGTACCTTGAATGCTCGTCCTTGACCGGGCAAGGGGTCGACGATGTATTTGAAGCAGCCACGAGGGCTGCCTTGCTAACATTCGAGAAGAGCGAAAGGGGCGGCTGCTGCGTGATCCTCTGAGCGAGAGGCAGATGAATGGTGCTAATGAATCTCATGTTCACAAACATCGCCGAGCTCAGTGTGTGACCACGGCCGTGCCGTTTTTTTGGAAGACAGATGATCGAGAGCCACATCTGTACATTGCCCGGTATTCAACCACATAATCATGTAGCTAGATCCATGTACGATAGATCGGACCGCTGTCTTGATGTGCACGGGGGCATGTCGAGGGGATCTTGAGGAGTTCAAAAGCGTTGTGTGATCTTGGTCACTGTGTGCCGTCCTCAGACCCCAGCCCCACGACCAGTCCCCAAGAGCAACCCAACTACCTGATCTTCAAGACTCATATCTTCGGCCGATCTTCAGGATCCATGTGAGTCCATCCGCGTCAATCAACTTCGAGGTCTTCTTCAACTTCCCCATTCTTAAAGCTTTTCCTGAGTGTCACTTCGCCGGTCTATTGTCCCGGATCAATTTTTACACCAATTGGAAAGTGCTTCGATCCCGTCCAAGATTCCCAGGTCTCTTTCATGCCGGTTCGAACGCGCTGTACGCCCATGCATTACTACCCCCTGGTCCAGCTCTCGTCAAAACCCCCTCTAGGTGGCGATTCCGTCTGCGCCCTCGCGAATTCAATCGGTATTCCTCCATTCCCCACCACAACCCCCTCCTTCTCCGTCTTCAATCCACCATAATGTCCCTTCTTCGTGATAGCCTGCCTGTATAGTCTGCCTCCATCATTCAGCCCCAACCGCAACTCCTCACACGCGGCGCGCATGGCGTTGTATTGCCTCTCCAATGCTCGCTCGCGCTCCAATCGGTTCTTGTGCAGCAGGAGCTGGGCTGCGCGRTGGATGGTCCAGTGGCGGAGGGAGCGGAGGCGGGAGAAGCGGAGGGGGCGGGGGGTTAGGGGGTGGTTGAGGTGGTAGCGTATCATTCCTTAGAAATGGGGAGGTCATAAGTGATTGTTTGACTGAGATGGTGAAGAGAATGTCTTACGAATGCGGGGATCAAGTTGGATTCGACCACCTTTGGCAAGTCTTGAAGGACCCGTAGAGAAGTTTGAGCGTGGCGACGATCTCCATGGTGCAGGAAATGTGGGTGAGGAGATGAGCTTGGTTTGACATTGAGGCTTGAGTGGGATGTTGAGGACGTTCGATAAGTATTTGGAGGCTGAGAAGAGATGCATAATTGTTTGAATGTTATTTTTAACGAAGCAATGTCCAGGTCGTTTGGAAGATGGTAGTTAGTGAATGTTCTGCTGAAGTTTCGTCCTCTTTTGARGAAACCTCGCTAGTCCGGATGAGGATGAGCGCGATCTTTCCGTCGTGAGATCGAAAACCTTATGCTTCGTTACTGCTCATTCACTGCTCGAGGGGCTCAATTACGATCTCAAGAATCAAGAGCAAATATTCCACACTATAGTCAACTTGGAAATGGGTAGCTTCAAACGATACTTGGCCCAAATTTGACATCGGACGTATTTATCTATTGACATGTACTCATCTTCGGGTCCCAGTGGTGCATTGAGAGTTTTCTTTTTTTCCTGCAGCTCTCGGTGTCACTGTCCGTGCTTGACAAGCTTGAACATCTGCATCGATATTGATAGAGGAAACAGATAAGGCTATCGACACTTCCTTATTGGAAAGGACAGCGTTAATTTCACCATCCCAATCGGCCCGCGCGAATTGACTAAAGCTTCAAGATCCTCTCGGAACCCTATCAGAGCAGCATGATGATGAAGTCCCTTGCTAACGATAAATTTACCGTCTTCAAGCCACTCATGAGCCAAAAGACGTCGCGGTAATTGGGGCGATGGGTTCGTGCTCCACAACGGGCCCGTCCGACTGAACTACAACGTTGTACCCCGCATGGTGCCGCCCCGCTCGGCCCCAAATCACTATCGCCAAATGTCACTCTTTTCCCCACATTTCCCCTAGATAGTCTCGGCTTGTGAACGGTGAGGCGGGAAAAGAGGGGCAGAAATGGTTCTCCATGGTTAGATGCTTCGCCTACCACAGTAGACTTGATGGTCTACCTGCAAAGTGACTAGCACACGCATGTGATGCAATGATGGACTCAAAAGTCCATATATTGCTGGCTGTCCCGCCCCCGATGGATCTCCATTGCTCTGTTTTGTCTTGTTCCTGGCGCAGGAGCAGAAATCATAACCACCCTGAGAATGGGTCTTTTCAAAGCAAAGAGCAGCGGTGGTCCGAAGAAGCCATACTTTGGCTTGACAGGAGGATGGCTCACTTTCTGGGTCTCAGTGGCATGTTCCACCGACATGACCTTGTTTGGATATGACCAAGGTGTCTTTGGTACGAATCTGCTTCCTCTTCTGCATCAGCATCATTCTGACCAGATGAAGGTGGAGTCATTGTCACTCCCGATTTCTTGAATACTCTCAATCTCAATGGACCCGAACATACCTCGCTACTGGGTACGGTTACAGCTCTCTACGATGTCGGATGCTTCTTCGGAGCCGTAGCTGCCTTCTCCATTGGCGAGATGCTTGGTCGCAAAAAGGCCATTTTACTTGGCACCACCGTTATGTCCATTGGTGCCATCCTGCAGATCACCGCCTACGGGGTTCCTCAAATGATTGTCGGACGTATCGTTGCAGGCCTTGGTAATGGAATGAACACGGCCACAGCGCCTGTCTGGCAGGCCGAAACCTCCAAAGCGGCCTGGAGAGGCAAGCTCATCGTCATCGAATTGATCCTGAACATTGCCGGTTTCTCCCTCAGCAATTGGATCACCTATGGCTTTTCCTACGTCTCTGGACCAGTGGCCTGGCGCATTCCGCTCGCCTTCCAATTCTTCTTCATCGTCATCCTGTTCGCCACCGTTCCTTGGCTGCCCGAAAGTCCCAGATGGCTCATTGCTCATGATATGGTGGAGCCCGCGGAGCAGATTCTGGCCGATCTCGAAGCAAAGGATATCTACGACCCCTATGTCGTCACCGAATCCAAGGAAATCCAATGGGCCGTTGAGTACGAGCGCGAGAAYGGCGTCGGATGGCTAGACCTTCTCCGCGGTAGATCCAAGGCCGGAACCTGCACCATACGACGTTTGATCCTGGGCGGAGGTGCTCAGGCGATGCAGCAATTGGCTGGTATTAATGTATGCCCATCATGCGCCATGCAAATCATCTATCCAAGAGGAACAAACACCCCTCTGTAAGACTTTGCATGCGAAGCATCAAGACTGATTGTCTCGATTCCTAGGTGACATCCTATTACCTACCGACTGTATTGATCCAATCTGTGGGACTTGATGAGAAATTAGCAAGACTTTTAGCTGCGTGTAACAGCGTCAGCTATCTGGCTTTTTCCATGATTGGGATCCCAAATGTTGAGGTCAGATCAGACACACTTGTAAACCAGGACTGCCTTATTGACGTTCGATCTAGCGTTGGGGTCGCCGTAAGATGATGATGTACGCAGCTGCGGGCCAGGGTGCCTCTTACGCCATCATCACTGCTCTTTTGCGGTACAACGAATTGGAAGGCTACGCTCACTCGAAAGAGGTCGCCTCGGCATCCGTAGCCTTCTTCTTCACCTACTATATCTTCTTTGGTATCGGTTTTCAGGGAGTGCCGTGGCTGTATCCCACCGAAATCAACTCCTTGTCCATGCGGACGAAGGGTGCTGCCGTCGGCACAGCCTCGAACTGGGCATTTAATTTCATGGGTAACTCAAAGTCGGAATGTTTCGAAAGATTCCACAATGGCTGACGACTATCTTTAGTCGTAGAGATCACTCCCATCGGCATTCAGAACCTCAAGTGGAAATTCTACATCATCTGGACACTCTTCAACTTCTCCTTCATCCCGATTGTCTACTTCTTCTACCCGGAAACAGCAGATCGGACGTTGGAAGATATCGATCGCATGTTCCGCGAGAACCAAGATGTAAGTGGCCGTCCTATTTTCATCAAGAAAATTCTAGCTGATGGCGCACAACAGATCTTCATCTTCCGTGACAAGGACGCGATCCACTCCAAGCGACCCATCGCCTATATCCACCATGAAGAGGAGCAAGTTCGTCGCAACTCCAGCGTCATCTCCGCCGACCCCAAAGCTTTGGAGGCAATGCGACAGAGGGTCGCCACCGCCAACCAGGAGATCAGCGACGAGGAGAAGGAGGCTGGAGGTTATACACACGAAGAGAAGATCTGAGAGAAAAGGAAGGGCGTGGCTTAAGCCGAGTATTCGAACATCTTTGGAAACCTCATCGCTTTGTAGGGAAGTCCCAACGTCGCCAGCTTCCACCTCTTTCAACGAAGATATTCTGATACAAAGGCTTGTGACTCACGTACTGTGCTAACATGCAAGTCATTGCCTACCTAGAGACTTACCTACAAGGTTTTAACTCATCATTCCTTCCCTGTCTGGCAACTCTGGCCTTTGACTCCATCTCCGTCAATTTTGCCCTCACTCCTATCTTAGGCCCTCATTCGCCTGATTCCTTATCTTAACCCCTTGTCCTCGAATCGAGCCCCTTGTGGCCCTTGTACACTTGCACCGCGTTGCCCGTTGTCTTGCTGTCTCGTAGTGATCACGGGTCAAGGACCCCGGAATTTTGCATGATTTCAGCAATTACAGCGCAGAGGTATCGAACGCCTGTCGAGTTTGCAGTATTATGCCATTTGTGACTTATTTTGGCTCATTGATGGGTATAAGCAACCAGGTCACGACATTTGGCACGTATCCTGCTCGTGTCGGTAATGAAAAGCCGTCAACAGCCCGATCAGATGCGCCATCGCCGCCAGCAGAATGAGCACATGGAAGATCTGATGCGAGGTCCCCCAGGCGTCGAAGTATCCAGGCTTCCACTTCTCCGGGATTCGAGCCTACACCGTTCCAATGTGTGAGGATCTTGTCACACGAAGAATCGAGAGAAGGGAAAGGGGACAGGGGGAACCTACCGCATAAAGTCCCGCTCCGGACACGTACAGAAACCCTTGCAGCACCAGCCAGAAGAGCCCGATCGAGTCCAGCATCTGAGCCACTCCGTACATAGAGATGCCGTGGAGCACCGGAAACACGGCGCTGAGACCCATGGCTACGAACATGGCCGCTCGGAAGGGCCGCCAGCTGGGCGTGCGGAATTTGGGGTTGATTGAGACGACGGTGCAGCCCAGGCCGACGAGACAGATCTGTAGATAAGACACATTCTTTGTGAGAAAAATAAAACCTCCGAACTTTGAAACGCACCCTCGTGACCAGACTGCGCCCTCATCGTAGGATTTTTGGGGGGAGAGGGTTTAGAGGAGGGGGGGCTTACCATACTCCAATACCTGCGCTGCAAGCTTGGCTCGCAGAAGAACCCATAATACACACTCGGCACAAACGACCCCGTGATCAACATGACAATCCCCACATAATCCAGCTGATTGCCCCACCGCGCCACCTCGGCCGAATGATTAGAAGTCAGATGAAACGTCGCGCTCATACCCAAACAGCTCACCGCGCCCACAAAGAAACASGAGAACACGATTACATCCGCCAGGGTCACATTCTTGCTCTCAAACAGCAGCACGAAGAGCCCGATGAAGGTGAATAGGAAACAGCCGAAGAGGTGGGAATGGATGTTCACGCTCTCGTTGTGCAGGTAGAATAGCGATTGCAGGCAGGCTGTGTAGGAGCCTGTGGCCGGCCGGTAGGATGTCAGTATGTAGTGGTTGTCCTGCTGCCAGGGGTGGATGTCCTGCCAGTTCAGGAGGAAGGGTCCGCGTGGTGGTGGGCGGATTGTTGCCGCGGCGGCTTCCTCGGCGGTGAGGAGGGTGTGGAGGGTGGGGAGGGCGGGAGTGGTTTTTGCGCGGGGCGGGAGAGCTCGGGGACGGAGGTCCGCCATTGTTTGCTCACTTCGATTGCTTGTTGTTCATGAGCAACGAACTGGAGGTTGTTGATTCAGGCTCGTAACTTGTATGCGTGATGTACAAGTGATCCGTCTGCGGGAAGGGTGAAAATTATCATTAAAGAGTGATCAACGCACACAAGAAAGAACGCGTTTTGATTCTGTAGACGAAGACAGCATATAACGAAAAGCAATTTCAGAGGATTTTTCTAGAAACCCTCCTTCGATATCGCTGGTCAGACAATGTGTCTCCGAATCGCGTTTGCCGGCTCCTAATATGTGAATCAAGATTCAAGAAACTCGATATGGCGCTAATGCAAGTCACCCGGAAGTCTAATCATCTGAAACTCGCTAATGATTGCGCAAAGTATATTGAATTTCACTGAGCTTCTGATTCACTCCCAATTTAGGCAGACCTACCAATCACACGAACAATATTCACTGGTTTAAAAATATCGCTAGGTTACGGCATTCACATCAAAATAATATAAACTGACCTTACAGGCCTTCTATGACCGAGCTGCTGCGAGTTAAATTGGACTTGCAAGTCTGTTATGGATCTACCTTGGGGGAGAGGTCTACCTTGGGGGAGACTGAAGGACGTGAGAGTAGACCCTCTCGAAGCTTATGGATTGCCCTCCAAAGGTGATAAAAGGTTCGTTCAATGATCCCTGCGTCTGCCCGGATCACTTAATATTACAGGCTGTTGGCTCTTCCGGCTCAGGAATCGTACTATGATCACATCTTGAATCGTTGTCTCGAGTACTGGTCTTCGCACATTGTGTTCAACGATCTGGACGACGCTTTTGCAAGCCTCGTTCTTGGTGACAAGGATGCGAGCAGCGGTCTTGCAGTTGACAATCACCAGTCAAAGGAGTATCGATGCTTCAACCTACTAGTGCAGTCAGGGTTCCGTCGATTGGAGACTATCACAGTCCAAGCAATGCGCAAACTTCGCGAAGCGATCGTGGCTGCTCAACGTTCGGATTTGTTTGCCCAAAATGCCTATGTCTTCATGATACGCACAATGATACTTGTACGACAGCGGGAGTCGTATCACCCAGCGATACTGCATCTATTGAACAAGATGCACCCTTCAAATCCTCTGGCTACACCAGTGTTTCACGAGATATCGAGCTACCACATACTTGATTTAGCATGCCGGCAAAGAAAGATGAACGCAGCCCTTCTTGCCAAGGTGGAATTATCGGTCCAGGATCCAAAGGTAGACCAGATCTTGAGCGCCATTACACGGGGGAACTGGGTCGCTTTCTGGAAAGTCGAAAAATCGATGGACGCTTATCAGACGCAGCTGGTGTCTGAGGCGAGTAACAGAATGCGAAGACATGCCGTTGAGAGCCTGGGCAAAGCATACCTCAGTGTTGATGTGCATTATCTTGAGAGGACCACACAAATGGCATGGGGCGATATCCAGGATGTATACAATATTCAATGGTCACTGACAGGCAACACTGTCACTATACGGCAGGTCAAACGTAAGTAAACCTCATCAACTCGTTGCATCATGCCAGATTATGGCATTGTCTGAAAGCGATTCGAGCTTTCCAATTTCAAAGTCACCAATAGGGTCTAGCGTGATCTGAGCGTCTTCAAACGTCATACCTCGGCATTCTGTTATTCTGAGTCTGGACCTCCGCAAGCATGTCAGAGCACTGCTATCGTGTTTATTGCACGATGTTCATGACATCCTCGACAATACTTTCGCTGACTATTCCAAGGGGGCGATACTGTCTACTTCTTTGACAGCAACTTCAAATACAGATAGAAGAAATGGCTCAGCAACGCGTTGCTCAGATTGCGGGGCACTTGTTCCCAAAGGGCATGCTTGCTGGTCAGGTGAGCATCCCCTGACTGCTACTCAACGGCACATTCCTAAACAATATAGGTTGCCATTATCACCGGGTCTGGCCAAGGTATAGGGGCCGAAGCAGCACAATTGTTCGCCAAGGAGGGCGCAAAGGTTGTTGTTCAGGACATTGATGCAGCGAAAGCCGAGGCAATGGCAAAAGGCATCAACGAATCTGGGGGGAAAGCTGTTGCCATCCCGGGCGACATGTTGAACTCTGAGTACATCAATGAGCTGGTCAAGAAGTCTGCAGAGTTCGGAGATGGAAAGATCCACATCATCGTGAACAATGCTGGCTTCACCTGGGACGGTGTGATCCACAAGATGACAGACAAGCAATGGGACACCATCGTTGCTCTCCACAACACCGCACCTTTCAAGCTCATTCGGGCCGCCGCGCCTTACTTCAGAGTCAAGGATGGGGAGCCACGGAATATCATCAACATCAGCAGTACCAGCGGTGTCAACGGCAACGCGGGCCAGGCAAACTACGCGCTTGCAAAGGCAGGCGTGACAGGGCTGACCAAGGCCATAGCGAAGGAGTGGGGGCCCCAGTTTGGCGTTCGAGTCAATACCGTTGCCTTTGGCTTCATCCAGACCCGACTGACCGCCGCGAAGGAGGACGGGGCGTTTGTGACGACTCCGGACGGAAACAAAGTTGCACTTGGAATCCCACAGGCTCAGTCGCGAGCGGCTGGGGACAACGCATTTGCAGATATCCCATTGCGGAGGGGAGGCACAGCCACAGAGGCTGCGAGTGCCATATTGGCTGTTGCGAGTCCAATGTTCAGCTATGTCAGCGGTCAAACGATCATGGTGACTGGAGGCCGGAACATGTGAGGAACCAGCCAGGTTGGGATCGCAGATGTGTGCCATATTGTATCATACCAAGCCTGGATCTTTCGGTTCCAATTATATTCTGGACAACAGTACTCCTACATCGACTGCTTGGGTATATGTCTTCAAACCTTCCACCAGAGATTCAGCACACCCTGTCTATAGTTAGAAATTCATGCATGTCAAGCCACTTTGGAGCGAGGATCAATTGACATGCCTTTGCGTATTCCACGATTTCATCCCCGCCCAACTTGCTCTCCCCATATACCCTATCCACAAAACTGATGGGACACTCTGCCACGCTGAACCCCATCCCCTTCGCCCTGACCATCATCTCCATCTGAAATGTATACCCTTTACTCTCCGTCCGACTGATTACCGCCTCCAACACCTCCCTCTTGTACAAGCGAAAACTCCCCGTCAAATCGCTCACCCCGGGGTTCAGCACCGTATCCGCAAACAGGTTCGCCCCCCTGCTCACTAATTTGCGCTTCAGATCCCAGCCATACACCCCGCCGTCCCCGGCATACCGCGTCCCCGTCACGATGTCATAGTCGCCACGTTTTTGCGTGGCGATCATAGTAGGGAGAAATTTCGGGTGGTGCGAGAAATCGGCGTCCATGATGATGACGAAGCTGCCCGTCGCATACTTCAGACCGTGGACGTAGGCGGTGCCCAGGCCGAGCTTGCCGGCCCGGGGTTTCAGGACGATGTGCGCAGGGGTGTAGAGGGATTGCAACTGTTGGGCGATGGCGAGGGTGCCGTCGGGGGAGCCGTCGTCGACGATGATGACCTCCCAGTCGAGATCGTTTTCCGTGAAGGTGCGGGCCAGGAGCCAGATTATGATCGGGAGGTTGCGGCGCTCGTTGTAGGTGGGGAGGATGACGCTGTATTTTTCTTTGGTCGCCATGGTGGAGTGGGGGAGGTCGATCGTGAATGAGCGGCTTGGGGTCAGTCAATGAGTGTCAGGTGGGTCGAGCATTGAATTGTTGAAAATGTATTGGTATTGGGTTGGAAAGCTATGCTGGCACCGCGGTCTGTTCCGACCAGTCCGCAATTACTGTTCAGATCTCGGGGCTTCGCCAAGCCTCGGAAGGCTACATTAGCCTGATCTCTAATTATCCTTGGGAACTTATTACGACTCTAAGGATCACGACCGATCTGCGATTGATCCCAATAAACACYGAAAACTCCTTTACTCGAGTATTCACGTTCGACACCTTCCCTGCACAGAGGTGGCGAAGTCAACAGCTTTCAGACCCAAGTCTCTTGGGGCAAAGCTTGAGGCCAGCATGGGCTTTGTTTCCATTACGACTCAGCTCAGGTAGCAGAGCGCCTTCGGCAATCCCTCACTGTACAAGTCTCACTGCACATTTTCATGATGGAAGAGAAGCAAGGGAACTTTGAGGGACTTGGTTCTCTTCCAATCCCTACCTATGAAGAAGCTATCTCCCGCCCTTCCTCCTCTCAATCCCTGGGTCCTGAATATATCAGCCAAGATGCTGAACGGCAAGGGCTGTTATCTGGTGGGGTCGGAAGAGATGGCTATAGAGGACCAACCGTGGAGTCCGTCCGGTCAAGTCTGGACCTGGATGAGCTTTTGCATTCAGGGGCGAATTCCCGGTCAGGCTCGACAGAAGAATTACGACGAGAGATCGACCAGATGGAAGTCCTTGAGCCGGGAGCCGACAGGACGCAATTGCTGGCCAGGAGTCGATTCTCAAAGCGGTTTACAACTCTGACGCACACCCTCTCCTCAATACATCTACCCCAATTCCCGACATGGTTGCCATCCTGGAGCCACCTCAGAGAAAGCATGCCGAGCCCAAAACCCAATTGGATTATACTCGGCCGATTCTTCGCCCTCCTCCTCGTGCTATCTCTTGCATACCTCCTTTTCCTCTCCAATTTCTTCCGAGCTGGACGCAATACTCCCGGGATAAAATGGTTTGACCCGGAGGCTCTCAGAAGTTATGTCATAGATCATGTTCGGGAGGACACCATACGTGACCATCTACGCTACCTCACCAATTACACCCATATAGCAGGGACAAGTGGTGGAGATACCTCTGCAAAGTACGTCGAAGCTCTCTTTGCAGAACATCTCGAGGATGTCGGGCTTGAGCGGTTCGACGTCTATCTCAACTATCCCAAGACCGAAGCCGGTAGTCGCAAGGTTGCCATCATTGAGCCAAAAGAGATGGCGTGGGAGGCCACGATAGATGAAGATACTGTCTATCCCGGAACGCCAATGAAAGAGAACTCGCTTGTTTTTCATGGCCATTCGCGCTCCGGCACCGTGCAAGGTCCTTTGATCTACGCAAACTATGGGTCGAAAGAAGACTTCCAACAGCTCCTGGATTTGGGTRTTGATATTACGGGGTCGATTGTGCTCATACGGTACTATGGTACTCAAGCGGATCGATCCTTGAAGGTGAAAGGGGCGGAGAATGCGGGCGCAATTGGATGCATAATCTACAGTGATCCGGCAGAAGATGGCTTTTTGCAAGGTGACGTGTTCCCCGATGGTCGCTTCATGCCGCGTGATGGCGTTCAGAGAGGCAGTGTGGCGCTTACGCCCTGGGTGTTGGGCGATCCGTTGACCCCTGGATATGCATCCACTCCAGAGGAGTCTCGCAGAGAGTCAAAGGACAACAATCCCGGTCTCAACAACATACCCTCCATACCTTTAGCCTGGAGAGATGCCCAAAAGCTGCTTCAGTCGCTCAAAGGCCATGGCAGAGAGCTCGACGATACTTGGGGCAAGGGTGGCGTTCCCGATGTAGACTGGTGGTCTGGCGACTCTTCCTCCCCCGTCGTTCTGCTCAAGAACGAACTGGACGAAATAGAAAGACGGCCCATCTACAATGTACTCGGGAAAATCACTGGTGTTGAGCAGCCGGAGAAAAAGATCGTTGTCGGCAACCACAGGGATGCTTGGTGCTTTGGGGCTGCTGATCCAAGTAGTGGTACAGCGGTCTTACTGGAAGTCGTCCGAATCCTGGGCGGCCTGCGAGATATCGGGTGGAAGCCTCTGCGGACCATCGAGTTTGCCTCATGGTATGTTAGGCCCAATGAGCCACTACTTTGCCAATTTGCTAACTTGGACTCGCAAGGGACGCCGAGGAGTATAATCTTGTCGGCTCCACAGAACACGTTGAAGCCAGAATCGACGAACTTCGGCGAGATGGAGTTGCTTATCTCAATGTAGACGTCGCTACAACAGGCTCAGAGTTCCACGCAGGAGCATCTCCAGTTCTCAACACCGCTCTGCTCCATGTACTTGAACGAGTAGTTGACCCCACGTACAACAAGACACTACGAACGCTCTTSGCCGAGTCAAATTCCAAGATTGAAGGACTTGACGCTGGCAGTGACCATGCGCCTTTCCAAATGCTGGCAGGTTGCTCCTCACTGGTCATGGATTTTGGAGGGCCCGCGTTCCCGTACCATAGTTGCTACGACAATTTTGAATGGATGGATCAATTTGGGGACCCGGGCTTCCAATATCACCAGGTGATGGCGCGGATCTGGGCGCTCCTCATACTGGATCTGTCTGACCGCGAGATTCTCCCGTTCGATTTTGAGGCCTACGCCGACGCCGTTCAGGGCTACGTCGACGATCTGGAGGCTTATACCAAATTAAAACATGCCCTTGATTTCTCCCCTCTGCATGACGCAGCCACTGAAATGTCCGAGAACGCGAAGCAATTCCACGAATGGTCACAGGCYTGGGCTAATCTCGTCTACGGCGACAACARTGGATTTGAGAGCAACAACCTGGCCATCAAGCGGATCAGCCACAACACACGGATGGCTAATTTCGAAACCAATCTTCTAGATATCGAGGGTGGTCTGCCGGGCCGCGAGCAGTTCAAGCATGTCATATTTGCACCGCAAGCGTGGGACACCTATGGATCTTCATATTTTCCTGGAGTTCGGGATGCGGTTGATGAGGGCAATTGGAGTTTGGCGCAACAGCAGATCATTAAGGTCGCCGGGATTGTGTCATATGCCAGCAGGAAGCTGAACAATTAGTGGTCGCTTTGTATCTTGATACTTGTATAAACAGCCATGGAAGACAACGCCTCACTGCAGACCGTTGTGACTGGCATATCGCGTCTCCGCATCTCAAACTCTTCGTTGGCTTTCGCTTACCTCCGGGGTGAACGATAGCTGTACAGCTTTCAATCTCGAACTCATTTTCAAGTGGCGTGTGCAAACTTGCTGATTGAAAATTTCGGCAGATTCATCCTCCCATTACCCTTGTCAGCATGACGGATTGGGGCGGACCACAGCGGGACTATTGATATTGCAATGCCTACAGACCAGGTCCGGAGCATGCCTACGAGAAAGACATCAACGTCGAACAGAGCTTAATCCGAACGATCGAGGGCAATCTCGGTCACCGGTCGGTAAGTCGTTCTGCGAAACGTTTCGAGCCAGTTCCGGTAGCAGCTCAAAGGTGCCTGCCGTGTCTCAATTGGCATCCTTACGAATCTGGGTATATCGAGCCAAACAAGTTCAATCAGGTACATTCGCATTCAACTGTGTGATCGCAAAGCTCGAGGCTAAGATTCTTGCGCATTTCAACTTTCCATTTGACGCCTAGAATATGTGGAATGCAATCACTTGTGAAGCTCGGCCGTAAACATCGTGAGTCTCAGTTGCACCGCCACGCTATCTCGCAAACAGGTGACAGAACGATGTACGGCCGCTTTTGTTCCAAACATGTTTCAATCATTCGGCTGCGCGGATTCACCTCTGCGACCGTACCGCGCAAGGAACTGAAGCAGAATATGACGAAGCCTTTGATTCAATGCATCGCCTTACAACCACCCGCAAGACCAGGGATATAAAGACCACCATAGAGACTGCTCTTCGACGCTTTTTGAGATCATGTTTGCTCAATTGCTTCACTCAGAAAATCGGCTTTTTGGTCGCAACTATGAGATCTTTCAAGGTCTTATTACTGCCCATCGCATGGCTCAGCTTAGGCCATGCTCTATCAGCCAACACCACAGACAATACGACGAATCCTGTTGATGTGACGTGAGTAGACTGACGACATGATCAATGATCATGTAATGTCCCTGATGACATTTATTTCTAGACCAGAACCATTCGATTTCCAGCAGACAATCGGCTCCAGGACCTTCCGTTATTCGGGCAGCTGCCAGACCGACCTGTTCTGGCACAGCAGAAAGAGTAGCGAGGCTTTGACCACCGTGATCCACGCTCTCGAAGACACTGGATCACGAGTGCTGACTCCTCAGGATCGAGTGGCGTGGTACCTCCAAGACATCTCCCTGAGCGTGAGGTTTCCCACGAGCGGGGCCTGGCCTCTGAGAGCGGAGCACGCATCCTTGATGCTCGTACCGCTTTACAGCTTCCTTCATGACCAGGACCCCAGATTGGACAGTCACCCATGTAGTGGGAAGGTCGTGTACCAAGACAACACCTTCATAGATTTTGCATTCGAGAAGAAGCCTTATACCATGGGAATCGTCGACATCACGCCGGAACTCCACATCACCGCCATCGAACGTCCTGACCTGCCAATCCCCCAATATCAGGTGGAACAGCTTCTTGCGAACACGGCGGCATATCTCACAAGTCCACAATTCACTCCAATTGACCCTGTTCCGGACACCCAAGATTATGCCACAGGATCTGGAAATAGCCACTTGACTTGGGACTGGACCATCAACAGCGGTGCACTGAACCGATTAACATGGGCACAGTCCAAGACAGTTCTGGACAGCATCACGGCTTATTTTCGACGAAAGGGTTGGCGCTACGCTGACATCATCGTGCAGACCGGTGCGACAGGTGCATTGAAGGCGGTCGCGGAGATCATGGTCTTCTCGGACGCTGGTACAGACTCGACGGGACAGGGCAACTCAAGTACCTTGTCGAGCTTGCCCATAGGTCTCAATGGGAGTGTGCCTTTGGCTTTCAATATCAGTGGTAGCGTGGGAACGGATGTACAAACCTCGTGAGGAGTGGACATCGCAGGCTTTGGGAATGGATGGGCGTACAAGACGGGGAGCTTCTGGAGATATCAATAGTTGACTCAACCCGCATACTCCTTTTCACCTACCCGCTTCGGTCAAAGCACACATACGACGATTAAGATGCATTGCCATTATTCAAATGTAGCTCCAGTCTACATAAGGCAGAACGTACCTGCCTCTTTGAGCTTCTGCATTAGCGTGTTTATTGCTAAAGAAGACAAGGCTGAGAAATATTGTGCCTCAAATTCCAACTTCACCTCTTAGTCGATATCGATACCAGAGGCTTTTCATTACATCCACTGCTCTATTGCACCAAGGTCAGTTGTTGGCAAGGAAGATCAGGCCCGTCCCACTTGATATCCTTGAAGGCGAGATCCAAAGCCAGATCATGGAACAAGTATCTTCTGCGTCTGAAACAATTCTATCCCCCACGAACAAGGAAGACATTGCGGCAGGAGCCATCTTGCATGACTTGGGAAACATCAATCATGGATCAGGAGATATGAGTCAAGACTCAGTAGGTTAAGCAGCAAAATGTTTCGAGCAACAAGTTCGTGACATTGCGAGGGTTTCGTGTTAATCCAGATCTGACTCTTACGCTTTCGCCAGGGCTATGCCAGTGGAGAATCATCCACTCGCCTACATCCAGACAAATTTGATCATACCCATATCGATTCAATGGAGACGTTTACCCAAGATCTCCACCAGGCAATGAAAGGAAGTTTTCCAAGGGAGTCAGATCCATATCCTTACACCAGTGTGACGGTCCTAATGCTACGATGGGAAGAGGATGATCTCAATGTCAAAGAAGAAATTTCTCAACTTGACGCAG
Source organism: Ramalina peruviana (assembly GCA_001956345.1). Lineage (NCBI taxonomy): Eukaryota > Fungi > Ascomycota > Lecanoromycetes > Lecanorales > Ramalinaceae > Ramalina > Ramalina peruviana. Next base: position 15,415 of record MSTJ01000133.1, on the reverse strand, counting down.
TCTTCAGATCGCAATTCGGCTTCGACCCGGAAGTATGGTGTATTCCGAGTAGTCCAAATCCAACTCGAGCGCTGCAAAGCAAGCTGTATGCGTTTCAAGACGCCCACCAAAGTGAAAAGGTGACCCGCTCTAACATTTCTCCAAAAGGGATTTACTCGATTTTATGTCAGGCTAGGTATTGATCATAGCGATTTAGGAGTTGTTGATCGTCTACTATGGAGGGCACGGCGAAGCTGACCCTCGCCGTGGAAGGAGTATCTGGAGAGCGAATTGTAAAGAAGACAGTCCTTCTGTAAGTGAAAAATTGTCCCAGGTCGAGCATCCTCTCTTGCAGCGATCGCTGGACATGACCGCTTCCGCTTATATTGAACTCGATTCTGATCCAAAAACTTATCAATTCTTCTCAAAACATTCTAAACATATACCCTGGATAGCTGTACTGGTCGTCTCTTCAAYCACTTCTCGAAACTGCCGTTCCCAACGTTTTGATCATACTCGACTGTTGCTTCGCTGCAAACGCAGCCCGCGATACAACAACTGGAACTACGAAAGAGCTACTTGCAGCTTGCGGTAGAGAGAACCCCACATCAGGAGTCGGGGAAAGATCATTCACCTCAGCTCTAAYTGATGAGTTGAAAGGTTTCGGAACCGATCCCTTCACGGTGGCGATGTTGCACTCCAGGCTCGTGACTGTTAGATGGCGTTTGGAACACACTCCGGTGAGCCGTCCTCGGGTACCAGCTTACTCTTGTGAAAGCGAGCAGGTCTCAATGACCTTGCAGAATCCCGTCATGCGTTTCACAAGAATTTAGACACTTGCTGAGTCTTGTTACGCTTGACTCAATTTACTTTTCAAGAGCGCTAAGAATTTCAGGAAAGTCTAATAACGTAATTTTATAGGTCTACGCCCTGCTGTCCGAACATGGTGGTCAAAGTATTCACCTTGAGCCTTACCCTAATAAGCAGATGAAGAAGAGAAAGCGCGAAAACATGGCGGAGATGGCCTTTAAGAGGCGAGCAAGAGAAGGAAGCAGAGTGCTCTTGGCGATCACCATCGCCCAGAATGCACATTTGAGTCTGAATAGATGGGCCCAATGGCTTCAAACTGGCGCTCCCAGTGACATTCTGACCATCGACGCTCGGCTGGAATCTATCTTCGAAAGTCACTCAACGCTAGCCTTGATTTCTGTCCCAATAGAAAACTGGAATCAATTGCGCGAAGACGAGGCCTATCAATTCGTGGCGTTCGTTCGGTCTCGCGAGCTACTCCAAGAGAGGGCTGATGCTTTGAAGTCTCATGGTGAGCTGATCACGATTCGTCGATTACCTCCTTGATACACTGCTCTCGTGCCTTTGCTAAGTTTAGGAGGCCTAGAACATGAGGCATCCATATGGCCTCCAAGCCCTGATCCAACCCCAAGACCTCAGAACACCGAAGACGTCCCGTCTTCGGAGACAAATCTGGTGACCGACATTCTTACCTCCGATTTCCGTGCTTGCCAGTCAAATGCCTCGTCAGATGCATCTGACGTGGATGAATTGATGATCTGTGAGATGCATACTCAGGGACTTTTTCAATGAGGAGCCAACCTAACTGGATTCGGCAAGCTTCAATCCTCATCCAAATCACTTTTCTTTCCCACAACCATAACCTACATATAGCGAAAATACTTGCGGACGAGGCATATAAGCTTCTAGAGACTATGCTTTAATTGATTTGCGATGTGTACTATTTGCCAAGTATGACACGACCCTCATCTTTGTCCATACACTCCAAAGTAACATGCATATTGCAAACCGTATGATAAAAGACAGCATTCCATTAAGCTATCTATGATCAAGCTGGAGTAATATTTCAACCAAAGAGGGTAACTCAGTCAAGCCCAAAGTATGTCCTTGTCAGCGGCTGATACATTTGCCCAATGTATCAGGACTCAAGAGCATCACCTGGAAGCTAGTGCTGACCCATTTCTTTGTTACATGCTTTTCGGAAGAACCTGAGCGATCCGTTTTATTGTCGCCCTTCCTTCTAAACAAGTAGTGAACAACGATGGAGTCTTTCAAAATTGGGCATGTCGAGGTAGCGTTCATCAAGGCAACTATAAGTCCGGATGTCGAGATACGCCACGGAGTCATGTTTTGCTGGTGATTCTTGAATGTCACGGATGGCATGTTTCCTTTCCCCACGCGAATGCTATGATGTCCCACGGCGCTCATGATGTGTCAACCTAGCTTCTCCGTGACCCTGACACCCTCGTGGCTAATACGCCTGGCTTCAGTGACTCCAATACTCAAAGCAGCGGCACGCATGTTTGACCGTCAATTGCTTCGAGTCTGGCAAATGTAAAAGGGGGACTGGCGTTCAGAGACCAGGAGATCGACTTGGCCCTCGAGTGGAACAAGTATTCAATTGGTATTGCAAGTAAGATCATCATGAGCGCCTTGGTATCATGAACAGGGGTGCCCCTTTTCAAAAGCGGAAAATACACGGGCGCACTTCGACATGATTGAAAAGGTTTGACATGGCTCTATGCTTAACGCTGACCAAGTTTCAATCGTATAAATCAAGCCTGGCCTGCACAAGAACGGGGCAGCGACCTCTTTGGTTGAAACCTTAAAAACACATACTTCATACATGATCCGCCCTCCATTGTTGTTCACCCAGCTCTGCAACCTCCTTAGAGTTGTGCGTCTCCTTCCATAATGGAGCCGTGAGAAGATAAAAGGTCCCTTCGAACCCTGAGCACTGCTTTGCCTACCCGCCCTCATGGCTTCAGATCTGGTGAATCGACCCAACTCCATGCAATCCTTTGGATACCGATTATTGTCTCCCCCGTCTAGCGCCCACCTGATATCGCGCACCCATTGCTCGCTCAAGGTAAACACGCACATCTGGCGGTGGCGGATCGTTGCAGGAGTGATGCGTCAACAGCACTTTCTCGCCGTCGCGGAAGAATTCGCATCTGACATTGCTCTGAAGCCCTTCTCCATTTTGATCTTGTCCTTCTCCTCGCGCGACATCTTCCGCTTCCTCCGATCCGCCTGGACGAGGGGATGCTCTTTGACAGCCTCGTCGGTGAAGAGCGCGTGATCCGCTTTGGATTTTGCTTTGGATTTCGCTTTCGAGCCGAAACACATTGTGGGAGAGGAATGAACTGGAAGTGGGAGAATGGATGAGATGACRGCGATAGGTACAGTGAAGATTGTCTCGAATATGTGCCARTCGGGTATTGTCTTGAAGCTGAGCTGTTGTTATGCTTAATTTGGACAGGAAGATGCAGGAGCGGGAAATTCTTTGATTGGACAATGATTCAAAAAAAGGGTGAAATGAACAAGTACAGATGGATGACGGGCATGAAGAGCATGCAATCGATCCCGCTCAGGATCGTCAGTAGTAGAATGCAACGTCAGGAACGGCAGAGGGATGGTTCAGATTCTCGATAGAGTCTGGCACGCGGGGTAGGACATATGGAGGATAACACGATCATCCAGGAACAGCGACAATTCTGACATTCTTAGCGCATTTGCGTTATGGATGAAGGGAACTGGCGAACGAGGCACGGACAACATGCTTGATACCCTGAGAACGAGGACTCTTCATAAGGTATATAAAGATCAGGGCCTGGATAGGAGTAGTGCATTTCGTTCAGGGGTAAAGCGTCGGCCAAGGCCAAGGCGAATGCCTGAGGGGCTTCTGGCTTGCAGGTAAACATCTTGCGAGTTCAGCAGTATTCGCTAACAACGCTTCAAGTTGATCGTTTCAACAACAGTAAATGTAGCGGTATGGTGGGAAAATAGTACTCAACAAGATGCGTTGGTTGAAATGCAATTTCACATGCTGGTCATGGGTTCTCCTGACTCCCGGAGAGGAAGGCGCGAGGCGTACCTTCATTATCATTATAGGGATCCAAAGATCAAGGACCATTCACCGTTAGCAGACCGGCGGTCTTCATGCTTGAGGCTGAATCTAGTGCCTTCACTTCCCTGATCGCTTGCAGAAGCGGTGAGGACTGAGGAAACGCAATTACCGGTGGGACCGAAATCGTCCTCAAAATTTCGACGGAGCCATCCTAACACTCATGAGCCAGCCAAATCGATTACAGGGAGCCCCTTGACCCCGTAGCAGATTTTGTCCAAATGTGGAGGTGTTCTATGCACGGCAGACTGCTCTGGCGGCGTTCCAAGCAAGGAACATTCCTAAAACGGAGGAGCAAGAACCTACGATCGCCTGCGGCAATCGCCATGCAAGAAAAGATGGTCAAGGCGGACACGAGCAGGGATTGCATGTGGGGGAAGCTTCAAATTGTCTCACGAGTCTCGATACACGAACCCAACGGAATTTCGTTCACTCCTTCTGGCAGGATTGTTGGGCGGGCGGCGTTTAAGCGCACCTGGCAATATTGAGCCAGCAGTATAATGTTGACCCAGGAGCATGCTAACACAAATGATTCAAGAGTCATGATCTGCAAGAGTCTAGACTCGAGACCGCGCTATTCCTGCTTGGACTCCCCTTGCCGAAGACTGTGCGCTATTTTCGCTTTCACGGATTATTCTGTCATGCAACGGTGAGGAGAGTTTTCACAGACGGCAGGCCTTCTTGAGTTTGTGGCCTTGGGCCTGGCTGAAACTCTACGCCGGCATTGACCGTTTCAGAGCCAGTGATTCGCTTGCAGTGACATATTTTCCCTGCGTGATCAAAGAAGCGAACAACGAAATCTCCGAATCACTCACTACCCAAGCTCGACCCCCTTTTTAGAGTTCTTCGAGAAGAACTCGGACGCGGGAGATGAAGAACCAAAGCCGCTCAAAGCAAAATATCTGCCGGCCTTCATGTACTTACTTCTGGGTGACGTGGAATGCGAACTGCCATGCAGACCAGTATCATCGATGGTAATAATCGAGGGGGGAAGCCCATCAATGGTGGGAAAGTGCGCAAACGTCCAACAGTCAATGCACACATCAACGTGAGACAAAGCATGTTTGACACCTCGACTTGACCGCATGACTGCATACAAGCGCCAAATGGAGAATGCAAGCCACAGAGGAGCATCTCCACGTGATCCATGACCTGGACAGACGAGCAGCGGCAAAAAGCGGATTGCTGCGGAAGTCTCAAGCAATGACAAAGTCATCCTTTTGGGTCATGATTACTGGTTCCCATGGATGATTCCCTGGTCCAACCATTTAACGGAGACTGAGCAACGCTAGGGCACGGTCCACCAAGTGATCTAAAAAAGCTTTACGGAATTCGGAAAGACTTCACCAACCCGAGACATGATTTTGGCACAGTCTGCATGAGAGCGCTTGCTTGGGTCCTCTATTCCGTCCAGCTCCATGAGTGGTTGGTCTTGATTAGTGGCAGCCTGGCAGGATTGTGGATCCGCCAAATCTTCATGTTACGGTGCAGACGTACTTTGATTGCAGCTGGGCGGCTTGAAAAAAGGGTTTTCACGAAATGCTGATTTTTGCCGAGGAGCAACTTGAGCGAATCGAGATCAGCCACGGGACAGATTTGGTGCGACGAGGAATTATACGCACCACACAAGATGTGCATAATTTCTCGGCTTATCAGGCCCACTCCCCTATCTTGCACTCTGGAGATCGACATGCCAATGCGGCTTACTCTCTGCTGCACAAGATGCATAATTACGCAAATAGCCTTCATAAGTCTCATGACATCGAGATCAAGACTGATAACCTTCCCCACTGAGATCTGTGTCAGACGAGGGTCGCGAATCATGGCGTGCCACAACCCACCAGGCGTGACTGATCAGTGCCGTACGGATGTACACTGGTCATTATTGGTACACAGCCAGACTGAACCCTTACCGCATGCCGCCGATCTAGAGGCGTATTGCGAACCAGGCCATCCTGAAGCCAGCTGAGCGCCTTGCATGAGCAATCTGCGGAAGGATTTCATCACCATTCATGACCAACACTGGAATCACAGGCTAGGACCAACGAGGGCCCGAATGGATTCAATTAGCTGGGCCTTGTTGGCCATGTTGCCGGCCTGCTGCGCCGCCACTGGTTCCTTTTGCCTGACCAACCGCTGCCTCCTGCAGGCGGTAGTCTGATGGTGGAACCAATCCGCTTCCAGGCCCAGATGAAATGGGACCGGCTTTAATAAAGCCTAGCGCTCTCGGGATTGTCATCATGGATCGTTGAGTTGCTGCTGACTGGTCAGTGGTGGCTAAGGCAAGCCAAGACCAGGAAAAGAATGAGGCGAGGTCGGCGAGGTCGCAAAAACGGGGCAACGCGTAAGCGTCACCTCACGGCTTACCAGTCACCCACCCACCCTGGCTCTTTCAGCCTTTCCGGCATATCCCCGCTAAGAGTTGGTCTTTCTGGGATTTTAGTCCTCGTCATACGAGCACTTAGCCGCAATGGCACATGGATCGTGTCGTGATTTCTGTCTCACGCCGTTGCAAATCTTACGCCTCTTTGGGTAAGGGGCCAGATGGACTAGCCCTCGTTCTCGCTTGCCTTTGCCTTCCACTCCTTTGCCCCCTTTAACACTCGTTGGTGCCTATCGCAGCGTTGCCCCTAGCATGACTGCTGGAGACTTCGGGTGAGCACATTTTGCAGTCGGCACATGGCGCTAAGTGTATGGACCCAGCCTTGTTGAGCGAGAGGCGGATTCGCTGGTGATTCACTGCTCCCTAGCCTCTCTGCGAGCCCCCCCGCCGTCACGGACTCACGGTGCTTATTTCTGGCTCTAGCTTGTCATATGTAATTGGTGCATGGTGCCTTATTTCTCCCATCTTTTACCGCGCTTCGATTCACACTGCTGACCCTTTGCACCACCTTGACTTCATACCTTCCCACCTTCCGTTTATATTCCTTCACCAGGCGCTGGCCTCATCATTCCAGCTATAGTCTTTCAGCGCCCTCCAGTCTCTCCTTCCTGCCTCGTCCCTCAACTTGGACATCGCTTTCATACATTTCACTGCCGTTGGGAGTTCCTTTCCTCACGCTCTTGGACAACATTTTCTGGAGATTCAGCAGCACCCATGTCGACAGTTCCAGCACTTCAGTAGGACTCAGACCCGCCTCTGTCTCCGTATCAGACGTTCCCACTGTCTCCCAGGTCCTTTTTTCCAAAGCATGCTTCCCACACCACCACCATCACCAACACTCAATGGAACCTGTTGCCCCGAGGATCGGATAGGCCTTGTCCTAGCTGGCTGGTTAGAGCTCAGAAGCGTCTTGGGGGTTGGCGCATATGGGATTGTGTACACAGCTGTCGACATTAACACGAATATCCCGTATGCCGTGAAGGCGCTGAAYAAAGTTGGCCTGGACCAGAGGTCAAGAGCTTTCCAGCAGAGGGAGATTCTGCTCCACCATGAAGCAAGCAACCATCCAAATGTGGTTTCCCTTGTCAAGATCATGGAATCCGAGGATTGCACATTCGTCGTCCTCGAATACTGTGGGGAGGGTGATCTGTTCTCCTCCATCACCGAAAGAAGTCTGTTCCCAGGAAACGACCCTCTGGCCAAGCAGGCTTTCCTGCAGATCCTGGATGCCGTGATTCATTGTCATTCTATAGGGATATACCACCGGGACCTGAAACCGGAGAATGTGCTCGTTTCGAACGCTGGCCAAACCGTCAAGCTTGCTGATTTTGGCCTTGCTACGAAGGAGTACATCACGGACGACTTTGGCTGTGGCAGCACCTTCTACATGAGCCCAGGTGAGCTCTCCTATTTGATTGAGACCTCCGTTCCCAYGCTAATCAAGCCATCGCCAGAGTGCCAACAGATCCCACAACAGTCCTCGTTTTATGCTTCAGGTCCCAATGACGTCTGGTCTCTTGGTGTCATACTTGTAAATCTTACCTGCGGGCGCAATCCGTGGAAACGGGCATCATTCGAAGACTCAACATACAAAGCCTATTCCAGGAATCCACGGTTCTTGRGTACCATCTTGCCAATTTCTGAGGAGCTCAACCGGATTCTCGGGCTGATTTTTGAACGGGACCCCCTCAAGAGGATTGGTCTCCATGATCTTCGTAGCTTGATCCAAGGTTGCTCCAGATTCACGACCCGCCCTATGATGGATGGACTGGTCACAACTTCAAAGATCCAGGTTCCAGTGGCCGGGTATACCTCAACAGCAGTCTCACCAACCTCGTATCCTGTGTCTCCAAGTTATTCATCCTCCTCCGAATCTTCGATGTCCGACTCCGGTTCGGACAGATCGTCAGCTTCGAGCTGGTCCTCCGTATCATCTAATTCTAGCTATCAATATGATTCGAAGCCTCAGACGACATCTGCCACCAACTCACCCATGGTCCCAATCTTCCAGCCTCAACAGCCACTATTCGCACCTCAATTGCCCACAGGAGGTCCATTTGGCAATTCTTACGCAGTCGCATGCAGGCCCATAATCCAGCCGCAGTTCAACGGATTCATGTCTCAGGGTCCAGTGGTATGTTAATCTCAGCATCACCCTGGCTTCTTCCCTGGATATACCAATCGGCAACTCTTTTCTTCTGGCCTGGAGGACCACATTTTCAGCAGCCCAGGATGGCCACATTTTACACGTTTCTTAATTCGACAGCAATCACGTGCCAAGCGACCATGATACCACGAACATCTCCCACTGGACCTGTGTCAGTACATACATGCATAAACAACATAAACCTAGACGGCAACGGGTGGGCTACTTTTTGTTACAAAGTCTTCAAGCGGTGGAGTTTGGGACGAGTCAGGATGACAGGGGATTCCTGGATCGGTTTTCACAGTTTTTCAATTCCTTCTTCTGGCCTGGCGACAGCCTTCCAGACCCGCGGACCGAGGGCCGTCTCTGGATATTTGGATCCTTGCCAGCCAATATGGAGCCAGGCCACTTCAACTTCTCGTGAACATATTTGACACCCTAATTGCACAAATCCCTGTTTGGATTAGAATCTATWTTGTATATAAAGATACTGCCACCTCCTTCTCCGGACTTGACTACTCCAGTGCGGACACGCCTTGTCTTGGGGAGGAAGGGGGTTGGAGTGTAGATAGACCAAACAAGATCACTCTGGGGAGCTTTTTCAACCACGCCTAAATCTCGCCACTGCTCTTCGCTCCTCACCCCTTTCAAAGTGTTCCCAACCAGTATGGAGTGGAGCACAATTTCTTCACGCCGCAAGCTGGGACAGACCCCTCTGAAACCATAGAAGCTCTGGCTTTCCGCTGTCCCCCCCCCTTTTGAATTGTCTTTACCRTAGTCTATACCTACTCTCACCTACATAGCTGCAGGAAGACGAAACGCACCAAAATGTCTCATCCCCAGACAAACGAACATCGCTCATGTCCGTCCCCCGCGCCGCCTTCAGAACCAGCCCCCATTCCAGCCCACAGACCACCATCCCTTTCCCGCGCCTTGTGATGAGAGAGATGCGACCCGTCATTCCGCGCCGCCCTCACCAAGCTTTGACCAGACATTGCGCGAAATCCCGCAACAGAAAATACGGGTACACAGATCGTGCGGATCAGGAAACCCGATGGTGCGCGTTYGAAACTGATTGTGTGCGTATGGGCAAGTTACGCAAGGGTAGGCACGGCTAAGGAGGGGGGGGGGTGGTTACGTATGTTTCGGGATAACCGACTTCGCACATCTATAGGGCACGAGGGGAGTGTTACGTATGTGTCTACGTGTATGTCAGAGAGGGGTGCGTGTTCGGTCGTCGAACACACGCAAGCTTGCTCCAATCAAAAGGCAATGGGTATATACATACATCATGACATTCGGGACCTAAGAAGCAAACTTTGCACCCAAGGGACTGACAGTCTGGAGCAAGAAGACGATCGACAATGCATGCGCGCTGCTGCAGAGGGGTCCCTGGATGATGCAAAGGAAAGATGTCCGTCTGCTCTCGTGGGACTGCTTGAGATGGAAGGAGGGAGGGAGGGAGGCGTGCGCATTGGTTGAGACTTGCGAAATGCCTTCACCGCCTCTTCTCTGCCCCGCTATATCCGTCCCCAAAGTGTTTTTGGGCGCATGGTGGTAATGAAGAGAGAGAAAGCCCTGCGTCTCCATAGTCACAAAAGACCGGTTCACACCTTCCCATCCATGACCATGTTCTGCAGGCAATGATAAGAAAATAATAATCCTCCCGCAGGGCTAGTATCCTAGCAAGTCAAGCGCACAGCGAAAATCAAAACAATTCAGCGAACGACCCCATCGTGTGTGTGTGCGAGAATGATTGGGCTGGAAAAACGAAAAGACAAGACGAAAAAAAAGAAGAAATGATGCCCAAGGCGGCCAATCAAAGCGGGCTTCTACCTTGCAGAATGATGACTTCTTCCATTATGCGTGTGCCCCTATTGGTGTGCATCTTGGGCGCTGCTGACAGTGCATGATCTCGAGGAATTTTCCCTTTGATTTTTTGAATTTCGTTAGGGGGGAAACACAAGGTTATCGCTTCTTTTGCTTGCTTGGCCCCCCGCATTAGGTGCATACAGATGATGATACGGCATGTGTGAGAGCGGGGATGTGGCCGTGGAGAGTCACAGAGACCCTTGGAATCCTTTCAACGCGTTATCACTCCCGCAAGTGGGATATATCCGGCTCGACGAATGAGGTGCTGGGTGTTCGCCAAGTGAAGAACTACCGTCCCATGAGGCTGGGTATCGTGGTGGACGACAGGTGGCAGGTCTAGCGGATGGGAAAGAGAAGAGTCTCGAGAGTCTAGATCTCGAAGACCCAGCATGGTGGGCTGCTTTGTTTGTTCTTCCTGCCGTGGCTCCCATGAGACCGCCCTTGGCGTGAGTCTAATGCATCGTGGGATACTGGGATTCGTAGAGATGTTGATCCAGGATAGCTTGCATCTGCCACCAGCCCACCACCACCGACTGCTTGGCTCGGGTATGATTCATCATTGGCGTTCAATCTGCAAAAGCCTGRGCTTGGCGCGTCAAACCGGGATGATGGATTGGTGATGGAGGTGTCATGTGATCTTTCCCTGCTTTCACCCACATGATCACATTTCTTCTTCCGTAGCTTCTGTAGGCAGAACGGCTAGCACGAAAGAGAAATCTTACGTGCATCCCGCATCGTGCATGATGCCACAGGCCCCACCTCGAAATGAAAACCGCCGTCGCCCGTAAGCGACTGTCATAGGTGCAGGAGGCAAAACGCACAAGGTCAGCTTCGGCAGCAAAGGACCGAAGAAGCCGACTATTCCCAGTTGATGCAGAGTAAGAGTGGCAAAATGTCGGCAGGCTTGAGGTTTGACATTGAGCCATGGGAAAGTCTAGACGGGAGATCAATATGCGCATTGTTGATTGTTCCTCTGATCTCGGCTCGATGCGCACAATTGGTGGTGACGTTTCAGTATAGTGTGTATGTGTGTGAGGCATTTCCTGCTGCATGGTATTGGCGAGCCGTCATCAAAGCGCCGAGAAAGGTGCATTGAATGATCGAGTCGCTCCAAGAACAACGAGGTGACACCTTGGCTGAGCCGTACCATCCTCTCAGTGGCTCTCACATCAAATCGTCTCAAGTATCGTGCAATACGCGCTCCGCAAGTGACAAGATCCTAAACGATGAACGTTTCGCGTATCGACAAGTCACAAGACGGGCCAGGAAGCACACACATGCCAGACAATCATCGCCTATGGCTACACGACCCCACCCCTTCCGAAGCTTGAACTACTAAGTGCTGACTGGACTGACCGCAGACGTACCCCACCACACCCCGCGGATGATGTCGATTGAATTATTCTCGGCTTCCTCGCACGGCCCTCCTCGAGGATCCACTATTGTAGATCTATCGACTATCAGCGCTAGTCAGGCTCGCTAGGCAGCAGTCATGGATGATGGATGGCGTGGTACAGGTGTGACATGGGAGAACCAACTCGTTGGCTCCAGACTGTCGACATCATCTGCGGTCTTCCAAAACGGGTACTACATCGCTTCGCAGACATCGATGCGCTAGACATGCGCGATCGTACGCACCCTGATGCAGTGATAACAAGCTTCTCTCCTATGGGAATACGCAAGCTTGAGGGGGTTGTCGGCCCTTTGAGGCGTAGGTCAGATTATGGCCACTCCGATGACTACGGGACTTGAACTCCGCACAAGGCGAATTTCCAATTGGTGCGATCGTTTTCGTGCTGAACGTGAGGTGTGCCACCCCAAGTGGGCCTTTCGCGGAAGGGGAAGTGGCTGCGTTGGACAGACTCGTGTGTCTATTGCTTGTGCTGAGTGGCGCATGATGCCTGGTGATGCAGCAGCTGCAAGACGATCTCGCTTACTGGGGTTCAATATCCGGTTACATCCTTCGATCTGATCATTCCATGCTGATAGACACAGGGAATTGCAGACCCTGCATCGATGTATTATCATATTCGCTCCTCGACCTCGAAGTGGAGGACAATTGACCTCGCAAGGGCTCTACGAACGCTGATTACGCATGATGAGGCAACCCTCTTTTGGATTCTCGAGAACAACCCTGGCACATGACATCACTTTTCAAGCGATAACTTCGTTGCCCCTGAGCTTCTTACGAGGTCAAGACTCAGAAGACAATATGGATCTAGATGTAGGATTCAAGTATCAAAGTTGTGATCCATTTCCGCGAATCCCCTTTGTCTTCGATTTGTTCATTCAGCACGAGAATAACTCAGAAAGATTCAGGATCATTGACATGTCCATGGAGAACTACCTCCAATGGCCTGAGACAAGACTGGCCGGCACAGAAATCCATTGTCAGCAATTTCTTAATTGAACTTTGTGCTCTACACAATGCCTCTGTCTTATCGCCAGTGAAGCTCTAGCAAGAATAAAGGCGGTACCTACCTGTGCCATCAGCAGTATCGTCCTTCAAATACATGCATTTGTCCACGTTTGTTGTCGTCATATTGACATAGGGAGTCAATGTTTATGAGAATTGATTTTGATAATCATAGGAACGGCAAGCAACCTTTGGACTCCTATTGACTTCCAGATAAAATTAGTTTGCACGATGCTCAGTTCAAATGATGCATTCCATGTCAGACTGCGGCAAAGTATAATCTTCTCGTTCACAGAAACATCCACCGAGTATGCAACATATTTTGTGTGCGAGCAGTGTTCCAGCAAGCATCCGCCTGTCCGGTTTCCCTGATATAGAATGTCAACCTTGTTGTCTTGCCCGAAACCCCGCTTCTCTATTCTTACTCTCACATGTAGCTCAAGGTCTCACTATGCTTGTTTCCACASTGCCACCATACATTTCGACTCATTCCCGCGTCGATGGTGGCAAGCAAGTAATACGCACTCGTTGTGAGTATCACAATCAGCCTACAATACTTCCATTTGCCAGAATGTCCAACCCTCAACACGCCATGTGTGTCCGCACAGAATAGCGTTGAGTGCCATGAGAACAAAAAGGTGCCACGCACACGGGGATCCACCTGCTGCTAAACTGGACAGTCTATTTCCATCTCCATGAATTTTGACCTTTGCTCAATACCGTATGATAGCAAGTAGATCAGTCGGAAGACTTTCAAAAAAAAAATGCTTTGTGGTCATCCGCATTGCTACAGCTGCGGATCTATCTCGCAAACACCATTCTTGGGGTGCCCGTAAGGGCAGCTGTCTCAAGCGGCATGACTTCAACAGCCCACGACTCGCTAGCATAAGCTCAAAGTTCCTAAGCTGTATGTGAACTACACATTCCGCTGGCGAATTATTCTAGCTGCCATGATTCAAATGAAGAGCGATATCGGAGCTCTGATTCGACGCCAGGTGTCGAGCTTGACTTCATGATCTACATGGGTATGCAAACGGGAAAGTTCTGCAGTCTACAGCACCATGTCAACGCAGACAGCGAGCGGGAATATGAAGATTTCAGATTGGGACACAATTCCGAGGACAGACTACCAGGCCTCGACGTCTTAGATTACCAAGACTTGCGAATTGAAGATTCCTGAATGAGTGTCCGCTATAAACATCATCGCCCAAGGTGGCCGTCAAAAGCGTCCGCTAGCCGCTGCCAGTACCCTGTCTGGCGAAATACATGTACTTACTTTTGCAGTTCGCACGCTCTCCTCGCCAGGTGGAATAAATTTTTCTCACATTTCATTCGCAAGTCCTGGAGAGGCGGACGAAGGAAAATTCAGTGGCATACCCGGACAGCGGCTTTGGCTCGGTGAGCTTAGACTCCAAAGGTTTGCGACCTTGTCCAATGATCATGTTCCGACTGTTACCCTGTACATCGGCTCTTTTCTAAATCACCCTTATGTTGTCTTCTCCGATATTGAAAATACCGCCGCATGCAAGCATTCTGATACTCTTAGCGTGTGCTACAACATACGTCATCGTCTGCTCCTTACCAAGGGCTAAGAGAAATCACGGGTCGGAAGGCGGAAAGAGCTTATGTCATGAGCTTAAATCGACCTCAGCAAACCTTTCAACAGGTTCGACGCTGGAGAATATGGGGCCGGATTGGGTATGGTGCAGCCGAAGTGTCATCACTCCGTGGTGGTGAGTGGTGGTGAAATCTCCATCGACGTTTCTGAGATAGGCAAACGGTTCAAAGTACTCATTGATTGATGTTATGATTTCAGAATCCCAATTTAACGAGGATTGAACAAACGTTCTTGTTCGTTCTGTCTCATTCTTTGACAAGCACTTGCTTGCTCACATTCCTTCACCATCTACTTTATCACAGTCAGCTAAGATCTTTTGAGAGGTACAGTCAAGGATGACTCATTCCTAAGGAGTGTCAGGCTGACCAATGATTTGCATATTCGAGAGTTGAATTTCATTGTCAACAGCCCATCAGGGCTAATTTGGCCCAATATGAGGAGTGAAGATGTTCCTGCTTAATCTTCCGGTAACAAAGCTACATACATCTACTCAATTCCTGACTGTCTYACATTTCGCGCTTGCAGCAATTATATTGGGTAAGAAGGGGTAAGCTGAACACTTMTGATGTCGCCCATGGGCTGTTATTTCCCCTGCAAGAGACTTATATCACCTTTCGAAGCGCTTGATACATCCTTCGAGATATGAAACCGGGAGAAAAGTCATCTTCGATTGCATTTTGAGAAAAAGCTTCCCATCAATAGGATACGACTCGCATAATCACTCAGGCGAAATTTCGCTACCCACCGTCAAGAGCCGACGCTCATTGAACGAGAGCTTCGAACGATGAAGGCATCCATAAGGAACGTGGCAGTCTCGAGGGAGAATTCGACTTCCTGCCTTTAAATCCCCAAGATTGCGTTACAGACTCTGTTTATGGTTCCCCGGACGAGCGGAAGATGACGACAGAAGACGTTCATCGAGTGGCCATTAGTGGCATCATACCTTTCATCTGTGTTTTGCATCTCGTTCGAGGGAGTTCATACCAATTGATATCCTAACCGTATCGCCAACCCCTGAACAAGACACTCAATCGAAAATCAAAATCTGTTTAGTTATCATACTC
>MSTJ01000132.1:604-38964 GCA_001956345.1 Ramalina peruviana | reverse complement strand
GGTTTAGGGAGGGGAGGGAGATGGATTTGGTGGATTGGGGGGGTGTCACGTCTCAGGTATCTATGAATTTGGCGCATTGACGAATCAGCCATTGCTCATTTACAAATCCACCACCGAATTCTATAAATGAGAGCTCATTCCATAATTGAGACATCTGATCCATGAAGCTATACGGGAATTTTGAATACCACGGCTGCATGGGGTCCCCCCAGGGCGGCGATGAGCTAGATCACGACGCCAAACTCATACCTGAGACGTGACATGCGGGTCCGGATTTTTTGCGACCAATTTCAAGAGCTTTACAACAACCACCGTTTTTAGACTCATTCAAAACAAGTGCACCTAGTCGTTAAACTGTAAGGAATCTTATCCTCAAATCTAGAATCCAAAAAAGCGGTTTTGGGTGGATGGCTGGTGGTGATCTGGATGTACGTTGAGCCCAAAATTCTTGGTGGGGTTGGTGAGGCAGCGGGGGAGCTACTGGGCTGAATTGATTTGGAAATACTTATTTTTCTATCTTTATTATGAGAGCTTTATATTAATTAGTATTAATAACGAATGCTTGAGATATTATATACATACTATGCTGAAGCACTCAGTAAATTTGAAATTGTCGTTATTGGGTAGGTGGTCCGGGATCGACAAGAGGGAAGGAGCGAGCTGTGGGAAGGTCTTGGCGCTCGATTGTTTACTTGTTTGACTTCGCTGTTTCTTCATCCTTCCCTATCCTTCCCTTTGCTCCTCAAGTTTGGTTCAGATTATTCGCTTGACCTCCATTATCCGGGTGATCATGAACTATCATGGCATTCGCGTATCTTCGCGATGAGACAGCATTGTGAACACCCAGTGTAATTCAAGAGCGTCCAATCTGTCGAGGAAAACCCCTCTTTGCTGCACAGAGGCGTTAGTGTACCCTATGATATTCAAGTCCGCTGGCTGTACTTCCTGCAGGCAGGACCACTTAGATCATGCATCATGCATCTGCCTTGTTCGAAGAAGGTGGTGTGGCCCGCTCTAGCCGCCGGGTGAATCAGGCAGGGCGAGAAATGGAAATACTGAACTTGCTTTTCTTGCACATTTCAGATTTCAACTCCTCACGCTCCATGTCTGGCAAAAAGTAGGCTATGGAAGCTCTAGCTACGCTCAGCTTGGTCTGCAACATCCTGCAGCTCGTTGATGCTGCAGGTCAGGCTTACAACGTCTGTCATGAGATTCACACGTTGGGCGCCTCGATCGAGGACCGGCGAATGGCTTACACCAGCGAGCAATTGAAAGAAGCTTATACAGCGCTGAACAACTCACTGAGCAGCCCTACCAATACTGGCTCCCAGGTGCTTCAAAGCCAAGTGGACTTGACTGACCTTGGCTCCCGTTGCTATGAGACTGCCAGAGCTTTACACGAGGAGCTACTCGCACTTCGGAAGAGACCAGATGGAGGAATCCGTGAAAGCGTAGAGGTGTTTGTGAAGAAGAAGAAGAATGCCAAAAGTATTGAGCAAATAAAGACTAGACTTGACGAGTACCAGAAGGTTTTGGATACCAAAATCTTGATTGACCTAAGGCATGTCTCTGAAGTCGAGTGCAATTTGTATGAAACAGACACTAATGTCCAGAATCAAGACAATATGTTGGGCGGCAAACAGGAATGAGTGATGAGCTTCAGCAGCAGCTGAAGGAATTGTCTCAACATCTGTCCTCCATCCACTCAAGTACCTCGGATCATCTGAGTGCGGAGATAGCAAAAGCGATTCAAGCCAGCGAGGAACAGCATGTCTGCACTAGAGCTCATGTTGCAGAAGCCGAAACACATATCACCTCACGAATGCAGATCATCAAATTATCGCAGGACCAAGCCCACAATCATCACGAACAGGAGCAGCGTCTGGAACAACACCGTAAGCAATTTTTGGACTCTCTCACATTCCACGAGACCAATCTTCGGATGAACGAGATAGCCGCATCTCATCGCGATACATTCCAGTGGATCTTTGACGATGATTCAAACCGCCCTTGGGACAGCTTTACTATATGGCTCAAAGGAAATGAGCCCGTCTATTGGATCCACGGTAAACCCGGCTCTGGCAAAAGCACGCTGATGAAGTTCCTCGCCAACGAACCCCGGACCCGAGATTGTCTCACAAAATGGTACCCTAATAATCAGGTGCTCATCGTGACATATTATTTTTGGCTGTCGGGCAGTCCCATTCAACGAAGCTTCAAGGGCTTTCTATGTTCCATCATCCGTCAGACCATCATGGAGGATGAGCGTCTGCTGGACACGTTGCTCGACGAGCACCCCAAGCTGCTTGAGAAACGAAACATTAACGATTGGGATCCCAAGGAGCTACGGACGCTACTGATTCGCCTGACGCTTTCAAGGACACGACCTATCTGTTATTTCATCGATGGGCTTGATGAATTCGATCAATGCGATGACGTAGAGAGTTTGCTTAGCCTCATCGAGGAGATTTCTTCCACTGGCAAAACCAAATTCTGCGTATCCAGCCGCCCGGAAAACTATCTTTCGACTCGCTTATCCAGACGCCCTCAGGTGCGACTCCAAGACTTGACCGCAACAGACATGAAGGTCTTGATCTGTGACGAGCTCAGCAATGCACGTAGCAAGTGTGATCCGGCCCAAATTGACGACGAACATATAGACCGCATTGTTGATGAAATTACCTATAAAGCCGATGGGGTTTTCTTGTGGGTTCGCTATGCGATCAGCAGTCTCGTCAAAGGAATGCGAAACGACGACAACTTCAAAGATTTATTGGATCGCCTGAAGGGATTGCCAAGTAGTATGAACCAGCTTTATCTTCAAATGTGGAACCGGCTCAATGAAGATCAACAACGTTATCGAGACGAGGCTGCCACATACTTCTCGTATTGCGTCCGGGACAATCCCCAGCATGTATACCAACATGAACCGATATCGCTTTTCGAGATGGTGGTAGCGTTGAGCGACAGCCTACAACGCATGTATATTGACTGCAAATTGCCACACAGCGACATCAATGTGGCCGAACAGTGCGAGCTACTGGAAAGACGGCTATTGATCAGGTCTGCAGGACTGCTCGAAACGGTCATTGATGGCAGGAACGAATATTCAGAGTACTGCACTCGGTATCGTAGACTTGCATGGGAAGATAGCCACTCAATAATTCAAAGGATGTCACTGGAAGGTCATCTTCTCAAATATCACAAGATGAAGATCAAATTCATCCACCGTACCGCTCGAGATTTCCTTTTTGACAGTCAGGAAGGTCGAAGTCTGTTCGGTCAACCGAAAGGGTCCCGGTCGTTGAGATGCCAAAATCTCCTGAAAGCAAGCATGGCTGTCATAATTCAAGGGTTCGAGCAGTTTAATGCTCATTGGGTGCTTGCTATAAGGGAGGGTATTGCTTGCGAGTGCAAAGAAAATGAACTGGGATTATTGAGGACTTTGGAACAACTCTGTGAACGTTTGAGCATACCCGACATGCCGTCACACAATATCGGCTGCCGGTCGTTCTGGGGATCTTTTAGTGTTTCTTTCTATACCTCAGGCTTCGAGGTTGCAGCCGCCTCGGCAGGGTGCGAACAGTCTGTTCAGAGCTTCCTGCAGGAACAGAATAATCACTTCAGCCCTTATTACCTTGGCTTTCTCATTGTTGCGTTTGGAAAAAAATTGAAGCATGGATTTGTTGAAGATTTGGAATTACGTTCTCATTGGCTATCTTTGATTTCCTGGCTTATCTCAAGCGGCGCAAATCTTCGTGCCAGACACATGCATGGAGATCGGGTTGAGGATGTCGTATCAAGTCTTTTGGTAAACTTAAGCGATGTTGTGTTCAGCGTACGCGAGACTCAACAATACTTTGAAATCTCTAGCCAAGTTGCAAAGCAGGCTGCAGGTCTTCTCCAACAGCTATATGCGTCGCTGGCTGTATCAGACTTTGATTGTCTGATATTGGCAATTAGTGAGGATAGGTGGCGGCGTTTTTGGCCGTGGTCGGATTTCCATCGTCTGAGCGCACACACGGGCTATGACGTTGCAATTCGTTGTAGTGCCGCGAATCTTTGTTGGCGTACAGGACAACTTCTTAATCTACCTGTCTCATCTGAAGTCCGACACGGGTAAGTGCCAAGTCTGTGTGCACCATGTCTTCCATCAAGACCCGATATGTCACTGACATATTATTAGTCAATCTCTGCCCCAACGCGATTGTAAGACTAGGATTTTGTTCTCCCGCTCAAACACGCGTCTTGGCAAAGTCTTCAACAGCGAAGATTCCATACTCTTGGGGCAGAAGTTGGAGGATTTATGGTCCATTGACGCGGGTTCCTCGGTGTCCAAGAGTGAAAAGATCAAGAATTTCACAAAGAAGCTGCAAGAAGTTAGAGAACGCAGTACAAACATGGATATCAATGACTGGGCGCTTCGAAATGGATTCAGGTTCAATTATCAGGATCTGATATATACATTAGATCCCTCCGAGGACGTTGATGAGAGCAATTGGAGGGAAAGGGGTTGGTTCAGAAAATATGACGCCCGAGATGAGCTACACAGATCCCCAGAGAAGCTGAAGATGATTGAGAGGATGCAGCAATTTCCCCGTGAGAATTGGGGGCAAGAGAGTGACTTTTCGGAAGACGACTCTGAAAATTCCGAGCCTGACTCGGACCCCTCCGAAATTACAGCCTCTGAGAACGTCACTGGAGATCCGCAATCAGAAGCAAGTGATTGAGGATCATGGGCTGCAACTTCGGGACGAGCAGATCACAGCAAGGCTGTCTGCCCGAGACATTCCATCACATATGAATCAGGGCTTGAGCATATCGAACTGTGCCATTTCATCAGACTGAACTTACTACTCGAGGGGGTGGTAAACTCTTGTCCGCACAGGGGAACATAGAAATCGAGGTCGTTCTCATTCTCAAATGTGATCTCTTCGAGGATTTACGATTCCTCAACAATGAAATTTGTTACAACAGCCTAGTATAGCTTTCTTGCGAACAGAACATTCGATTTTCATTGGATCCAAGAACCATTCTCTTATGGTGATAGGTCTGAAACTGGTCCATAGTGCCGAGATCTCCAGACCCATAATTATACCCCCAATTCAGCAGCGTCTTCCAGCTTCTATCCACTCTCACTCTACCTTTCCCCGCCCAACAAAGTCCTCATTCACCCCTTCAACCCGCCAAATTTATCCCGCCGCCTTTTGGTTCAAAATTGACCGTGCCGTCCCACCCCATCTCATCTTTCCGCCCATGACTCCCACTATAAAAAAGATCATGCAGCTCTCCACCCAACCCAAGACACCGATCTTCTCACCTCTCACTATCCCACAAAGCTCCCCTGTAGCCGTGCCCTTTTTCTTGGTTCGCGACAGGCTAACACCCCGGATCCAGCTCCGTCTCCTCAACGTTCCCATCGTCGTCATTGCCTCAGCATGCACACCTCATTGCTTGGGGTACTTGATGCATGACCGGCGTTTCTATCTGTTACCCAGCCATCAATACCTGATAGGTTGCACTGAACGCTTTTTGAAGCCAGCTCATTCTGGAGGGTTTGACATGTTCGAAGAGATCGGGCGATCAGTGGTGTAGAGGGGTAGCATGTATCATACATACGTACATAAAGTCATCACAGTCTGACGGGCAGCCTTTTTTGTTTTCTTATCATTATGGTACGTTGAGAAGAGCAGAAGTGTATACCGCAAAACCACTCTGAATGCGACTTTCTTCACCTCTTTCAGGGCCGGCAACATGATTTCGTCTGACAAGTTTAATAATTGATCCCAGCGATGGAGTACATCAACTTAACCAAAAACCTCTACATCGAATATCTCACTCCGTCTAAGCCCCACAAGCCACCTCTCGCCTCCTCGTGCGTTCATCCCGATTTCTCGCTCAGCCTCCCCACTTCCCTCGCAGACCCCAATTAATTCAAAGGCACCATATTTGCCACAGTTTCTCCACAGCACGGTTGATGTGGTAAAGTAGCAGCCCATGACTTCATGTATGCGGCGTGCTTGGGCAGTGGGTTGGTGCTATCGATTTCGAGTCAAAAGGAGATGACGCATTATGCTGAGACCATTGGGGTTGGGGGGGAGGGGGGAGGTGGACAGGAAAGTAAAAAGGATGCACGTGCGAGGAACAAAGGGAGGGAAGGATGGGCAGCCTTGGATTTGCCCCTCGAAGCCACGCCAATGAGCTATAAGCGCCCTTTCAGAGTTCAGATTGGTGGGTTTTCGATGGATACATATAACGAGCTAAAGTAATCAAAATCTCTTCAATTGGCCTGTCTCAGACCCCTGGCTCGTGTACGAGCCCGACGGTATCAGTGGTCCCTACATCAGCGTTAATGAAAGCAATGATTCCCTTTTCGCCGGCCCATAGCTTTGGCTCCGCCAGCGACACGAGCCGAGGCTGAAACTCCCACCCCTTCTTGCAGCCGTGAGAAAAGTATTGTTATTTTGGAGCTGTACACAGCCCCAACCAAAGGCATTCCGTCCGTCAGAGAACCGTTTCCGAGCGTAGTCGCTGAGCCTTCAATCACGAGATAGAGAATCTGAGTGTAGTCGCTGAGTCTCCAATCACGAGATGAAGGATCTGAGGGAAATGACCAAGAAAGCCTGTACAAGTATTGTCATGCTCACACGTCCGATCGGGGCTCGTGCACCGAGTGAACAAGTAGAACGCAGGCGCGGGGTATCTGGCATAGTCTGTGAGCCTTGTAGAATGGGGAGCTGGTTTGGAAAGGTCTCGATCCGAGCGGGTAGCTGGGTCGGTGGAGCAAGACATGTTTTCTCAGGGGAACACGGTTATGCTTTTGTGCTGTTATTGGTCCTGTTCACGTGCTGAGTTTGAATGGGGAGGAATTCAATGGGTGAGGATACCGTCTCAAGTATCGTGAACGCTGGCGAAGGGCGTTAGGCAAGGGGATCGCTGCGGCAAGCAACGAGAAATGCAGAAGATAGGAGGGGTGAGAAAAGGAAAGGGTAAGGGCGTCGCGTGAATCAGGACCGCAGCGTGAGAAAGCAGCATTAGATGAAAAGCTACATTGGAAAGGCCGAAGGAGAAGGGTTTTCGCTAGGCGTGTAACGGGGAGGATATGACCATATCTATCCAGGTTGATCATCAAAATGTTTTTCTCAATGAATGTAGATATGTAAACCAAGGACATCTAGCAGAGGCAGGTCATTTCGGACAAATGCGTTTGAGTCTTGAGAAGCCTGCTTTTCAACCCGAGATATCGAGATCTCCTTCTCGCTTCTCGTGTATGAGTGCCAATCATGAGAAAGCTCCTGCTTCCGTGCGCCTCCAGCATCAGTGTAAAGCTTGTTGAAACGGGCGTCTCATCAATGCTAGTATGTTTTACGTATCTGACGAGAGCTTCGAGACTCGCAAACTCTTCAAGCGCATTGCAGATCCAGTCCAGTCATTTTCCAAAGAGCGTGGGTCGTGTTGGGTTGATCATTTTAGACTCACCGACTGTGCCGACGGTCTGTGTTGTAGTGAATAGAATGGTAGTGGTTCGTTCAATATCTCGCCTAAGAATCTCGCCGGTGTCACTAAATCTTTACAGGACAGAGAAATATATGTTTTCTCTGGGCCGTGGGCGATTTCAGGGCTGGATGTGGCCGAGCCGTCAGATAGTCCACCTTTAGACAGCTTCGCTGATGTGGATCGGTGAAAGGTTGAGTGACAGTAGAACTTTGAGTCAAAGCTAGACTTCCATATATGTTTCGACTAAGTGTAATGTGAGATCTACCCTGAGTATGGCGACTGTCAGGGGGTTTGGAAAACAGAGCCCGGATGCTCCACTTCTTGACATAACAAATCCAACAGCTCTTCTGCTCTCGGTAATGGTTGATCTACCGCTGGCAATTCGTCGAGGTGACTCAGATCGTTGGATCTTCCGAAGAGTGTATAGAAGAGCCGTTCAAGAGGCAATTGCATTAATTTCTCTCTCTGAATCTGGGTCAGTCGAAAGAACTGAGTCCTTCTGGTGGACCAATTTATAGTGCCAATCAAAACCTCGTCCCTGCGATCGACTGCGCCGTATGTCTCTAGTAATTCAACGATATCCTCTGTGAACACAGAATTTACCAAAGGGAGCTGGCGCTTCAGGCTTGAGAGTAAGGTCTCACTCGTTCGCAACGTGATCTCGACGTTCTCTTGCTGTCTTAGTATCCGATAAGAGACCCAATTCACCCGTGAGAGGTAATTAGGATCCACGTTGTGGTCCAGGATGGACTTCAATACAAGTTTCCAGGTTTTATGGAATTGTGAAGAGTAGTGAAGCGCTTGACTATCATGCCGGGGTTCTAAGAAGCCTTGGTCACGTACCCTGAAATGCCGGATAACCCGACGCAAGAATTCCATTGGGAATATGAGCCACCTTGGTCGACCTTCTTCATCAAATTTGCTATCGTTCCAAAATTCACTCCTTGACCGGGGGACGAAATCCAATATGATCTTGAGGAGACCCATGAACACTGGATTAACTACATAGGTTCCCCTCGTACGCCGATTAGCCAAACGGAGTCCCTTGAGAGCAGAATCAAGTATTTCCTCGGCCAATCCTTCACTGCAAGTACTCGGCATTGCGCATCGCCTCACATAATCAGCACAACCATGATAAGCTGCGCAGCCCAATCGACTGTAGAAGGAGCTACTGGTCCAATCTTCATTCCAATGTTCAATGTTATTGGGCTGGGAAGAAAATGTAGTATTCGGGACGTTCAAGCTTGTATAGACATAATTGGCAACATCGAAAGTCCGATTAATCGTGTCGAACGCCATGTTCCGTATAGATTGATGGTCTTCCTCGAAGGGCCAAATGGCTTCCAATCGAGGCAGTGCGGTCATAACCTCTTCTAGGAAGCCTTCTCTTACCTGAATATCCACATCCTCGAGACCGGTCTTATCTAGCATCAGTGGTACCAAAGCTAATGCCCCAATTCTCCCACGTGTCACGTTCAGAGTCGCTTCCAATCGCCACTTCGGATCCTTGACGAATATTTCATACTTTCGTATAAAATCAGCAGCAGTCTTGTGAATGAACTCGACCGCACGGTTATTGCGGGTAATGTTTCCTCGAGCTATTTTGCAACCTAAATCTCCTTCCTCACGCCGTTCAACGTCAACCCCAAATATTCGAATTGCTTCGCGCTCTGAAAAATCTTGCTCATTAATCTCAACAAGCCCACTACAACGCGTCAGGATGCGCGTTTCTTGATTGCCGCACACTTCATCAAATTCTTTAGATTGGTAGTACGTAGCAACGTCGCTCATCTTGTGATCCTGGGTTGATTGCTCGAGACACGCGAAATGCAAGAGAGTTAGACGATGCCGAGAGATTTTCTGATTTATCAACAGCATTTGCATGTACCTGGCTGCCTCTTGAACGTACTCCTTGTCCAGGCGACTCAGCATATCCTGATATAGACCGTCAATCGTATCAGGCGTATGATTCAAGCGTTCAAGGAGCTCTTGCATAGTGTCACAATTGATGATTCCCCGCTTTATGATCTTATTCATCAAGGCCGCCCAAAGAAAAATGCCGGAAGATTTACGGGCAATATCCTGGATCAATTTCTCGATTTCTTGTAGTGACTCCGGGAAATGTCGAGTAAGCGCTGATTCTAGTTGATCGCGCGATCCCCTTTCAATGTCATAGGAATTGAAGTCTTGCAGTCTTAGTTGCGGTGAATTGGCAAAACCTTGGCGGAAGATCTGCTCTGGACGACTCGAAACACAAACCCGGGTACCCGGAGTCTGGGCGAGGAGGCGAACAGTATGCAACAAAGGATCCTCATCGCCTTCGAACTCATCTAAGCCGTCGAGAAAGATGTAGAAACGGAGAGAATCTGGCTTCTTATCGAGGAAACGTCCGAGAGCATCGTCCAGACGCTCTATGGTCCACGTATAAGATGGCGCAAATTCCTCGGCATTATCTTCCGTCGATGGGGAGTTCTTGCCCATCATGATGGATATAGCGTCGTCTCGCTGTTCAGCGATTTGATACAGAAGAGATCGTACAAAGCCTACATAATTCTTCTGCAATGGGATTCCAAGACTCCAGAAGAAGAAAGAGCATGCCATAAGGTCATTTTCTGTGCCAGACTTGGACAAAGCCTGCCCTGATCGGTGAATCGCTGGGACCTCGGTTGTGATGTATTTCATAAGTGTACTTTTGCCAGCGCCTGGCTTACCATTCAGCCTGTAACAAAATCTGCATTAGCATTCTATCGACCTGTGTAGTAAGATACATCCTCTACAGGAGTAAGAGACAATGCCTTCGAATAACTTGCTTGTCGTTAGACGCCATGGACAACTCGTGATACTACGGATGAGAAGATGACCAACCAGTAGATCTCTTCACCTTTCTTGAGCCATTCCACAAAATTAGACTCAGGAGGGACTTTCTTTCCCGCGATGTCGCTCTCCTGGTCATTACCGAGTGGGATTATCTGCTCAAGAGGCTGGAGCATCCAGCGGCAAGTCCCCTCGTGGGACCTGGGTATGTTATCTTGCCGGGCAAACATTTCCGGAAAGAAGAGATTCCTCTTGAACTCTCGCCTCAATCTCCGCTTCGCCTCTCTTTGTGCTTGATTCTCAAATTGGTGATCGATGTGTCCCTTGATGATGCCTGTCTGATCCGACAGCAATTGCTTGACTGTGTTACGTCCCTCTGCCAACCCTTTCGCAAGCTCCTTGACATGCTGGTCGATCGATCGGGACTTCTCGATCTGTTGAATCGCGTGAACATCAAGTTTTGACAAGATGCGCGTGTTGAGAATTGTCTGATACTTATGAAGCCTGTCTTCTGTCTCTGTCAAGAACTTCTTCCTTCGAAAAGCACGCACGCTCGTCTTCACAGCATCAAGAATGCCGTTTCCGGGATCAAGTTGCAATTTCCTAAGCTCAGAGAGAAGCTTTTCAGCCGTGTCAGAGCATCGTTGCGACAAATCAATGACATCTTTGCTTTCTTTTGACGCTGCAGTGGGTGCGATATGAGCGGAGCTCCGGAGCCGCTCGCTTGTATCAGCTATAAAGACCCGTACTCTGTCAGCAGCTGAGAAGCATAATCATGACCAATTCTACCTAGGGACTTAGTGATCTCTTCCGTCTGGCGATGCTGGGCCAGAGAGCCGTCCTTGTAGATCTCTCGACATTTTCCAAGTGCTTTCAGGCTGAGATCTAGTACTTGAAGAACCCCAGCGGCCAGACTGAAAGCCGTGACTGGATCCATCACGGACGTCTGCCAGAGTCGCAAGACTCGATAAACAAGGCCTAGTACAAACAAGAGAAAGGAAGACAGGGGAGCACTTGAGATCCGCTGTGAATCACACTGATTCCACGGGCCAAAAGATCCTGGGGACGAAATTCTGGCATCGATGGAGGAGCAAGTCAACCCCGGAGAGGTCACCTCGAAAAAACCCAGCCTTGGGCTTCGAAACAAGCAAGCAGGGATCCATAGAAGCGTGAGCCCACTCGAAGATGCGTTGTCAAGCGGGGTCAAGAGCAGGCAACTTCGTGAGTGGCTATGTTGAAAGATAAGGCAATGTACCAGGGAACGTGTGCCTGCCTGCATCGCTGACTCGACGCCCCACTGCAACCTTGCTTTTCGTCAGATGCATCATGCTTACATGCATCTTTGCTTTTTCTTGAATTATTCTCGTCCAGAATCATTGATACACTGACTGATATTTCCTACGATATCTTGAAAAAGATGGAAATGATGAATTGGTGATGGAAGGTTGGAGTGAAGTTACAAATGCTCGTTAGTCACTACGCCAATTCCAGGCTAGCGCCATAGCCCACTCCGTCCGCCTCGGTCCTCTTGCCACTGAGACCATGATATCGTGGAGCTTGAACCAAGCAGACACCGCAACGATAGCAGACGCTGGCCGTCTTCACTGACTCACCAAGAACGCTCTCCACAGCCCACAAGAAGCAAAGAAACCATTCTCTCACTACCATCAATATGTGCATTTTTCTCCAGTATTGGCCTTACAGACCATACATTGCCCAAATGCTCTTGCCGATCAAGAGGTTCGTCTAGACTGTTCGTGCTAGAGATTGAGCATACGATAGGGCGTCGGGGAGACGAGGAGGTGGCTATAACATCTCGTAAAAACGGCCTTGGGAGTCCGTTGCGAAGTGCAAGTGGCCGAAGCAAGTAAGAGATGTTCGTTCTCAGGGAAGAATGTGTAGAGAACGTTCGATGAGGACGATGGGCAGGGATGGGTGGCAAATGAGCACGCTGTTCAACTACCTCAGAGATGGGAGGCCGAGGAAGAGATGGGGCAGGGGTGACATTGACGCTCGTGTCATGTTGAGTATTTAGATGGAACGCTCATTGAGCTCGTATATGTTACCGCCACTACGTGGCAAATTCGCTCCAGACCTCCAAGTTGTCCATCCAAGAGTCAGTCGGTATATTCAATGCGTACCCTATCCAAAACAAGATTGTCCACCACCGTCAGTAATTCCCAGATCTAGAAGGAGGAAGAGTCTTTGAGTGGTTGTTGAGGTACCTTCATGTCTTCAATAGGTAGCTCGGCTGGCGCCATTGCTTCAGGCTCAACCTTGCCAGAAGTCCCCTCCATACCAATCAAGAAATTATCCTGATTGTCGATCAGAAAGACCATCACGTCTTGGCTCAGCTGGCGATTGAACGCCTCCTCCACCATTCCCCTCCCAATATAGGTAGCTTTCATGGGCGAAAGTATAGTCGGCTGGAACCGTTGTGCCAGCTTCAGAGGCGTCATATGATTAAAATTTGCTGAGGACGCGAACACAGCTAAGAAGTCCAGAAGGTACAGCAGTAGTTGTCGAGAAAAGGGAGGGAGTTCGCGGATGAGTTTCTGGTAATGCCGGATGATGTCCTGCGTGTGGAAATCTTCGGACGGGATCATTTTGCCTTCGTACTCTTTCAGGGGCTGTTGAAAGGCTTCGTAATCGTCAAGGGGAATGACCGGTTCGGGGAGCTGGTAGAGATAACGGAGCAGTATGGCTGCCGCGTCGTGTACGGTGAAGCCTGACCAGTCCAACCACTTTCCGTATCGAGGCGGTTCATTGAAGGCTGCCTGGAGCGTCCTTAGACGGGCAACAGATCCGCTGATGTTGAAGATGTTTTCCACCCGGGTCGCTAGTTCAAGTCAGTGTCCGCCTCTAGCGGGGATGTTCTGATAGGCAGACACAATTCAGAAAGGAGAAAGACACGGACGAAGACTTACCTTTCTCTTTCAACAAATTTCCGACCTTAGCAACAACGATTGGAACGTAGCCGTAAACAAAGCTCTCCCCAGCTTCATTCATGAGCGTGATAGCCACGTTCGCAAGTCTGACACTATCATATAAGGCGATGCCAAAGACTGCATTTGCCGGCTTGGTCCGGACAAAGAGGCTTTCACGCTCCGGCGTGGGAGACTGATCCTTCCTTTGCCGCCAGACCGCAGCTGTCAAACGATCCCTCTTCCGAGGTTTGGGCGTATCAATGGTAATTTGATCTGCTGACTCCTGGCTCGGAACCTCCTCCAAGGGTGGCAACGAAAAGTCTCCAAACGTATAACGCTCGCTATTCTTGATCTCATGGGCGTAGATGGGGACCGCCAGAATCGAGATATTCGAGGCTTCGGTCAGACTCAGACCCGACAAGACGGACGATGATGTCGTTCTTGCGGCAGAGGAGACGAGGGATGCCCCTGACCTACTGTAGAGTGGCTTCCGATAGACGCGCGATGCCAGTAGATCTTCCTCGAATGCAAAGCCCAACTGATTGCGGTGGATATCGGGCTGCGCTACAGTCTCCGTTTGGTGGCCAGCTGTCATGCTGGATGTTGTACTGGCATCGTCTTTGACGGTTGTGCCGTCTGCTGGGAGGGCAATAGTTGCTCTTTCATCCATGTCCCTCAATCGAGCGCTCATTTCTTGATTACTTTCAAGGACTTTTTCGACAAGATCCGTCAGGCGCGTGATTGCAGACTCGGCTTCATCCAAGGATTTGCTGCGAACGCGTCAGAGAAGGGTTTCCATCATTGAAAGATAGTAGCTGTGGAGATTCGAAGGGCAGCGAACCACTGAAGAACGGTCAACATCTCAAACAAGGTAGATCTGCTCCTCTGCAATCTTCCCTGTATATCGGCTATCTTGGACTCCTTCATCGTCCACTTGACCCGATCAAGCAAGCTCATGTCCCCATCACGAGCCGAAGTCCCTAGAGCATCCTCGAGTTCGGAGAAGACCTTGACGGATTCCTGCAAGGCCACGATGACTTGCTCCACAAGAACCAGCGAGGCTCCTGATCTGGAAGGAATCGTCTTACCCGAAAGGAAAAGTTGTAGTTGGGTGAGGACGGCGCTTACACCGTTAACATCACTGAGGACATTCTGAGCGAGTTTCGGAGCTCCTCTCACACTCTTCACAAAGGTCGTCAAGACGGAAGAGACTTTGGCCGCTGCTCCTAATACACCGATGATAGATGCCGAGACGGACAGCGGGTCCATTGTCGCACAAGAATTGCGGCACTCACTCCATCCTTGACATATATCTATCTTACCAAGGCAGTCTCAATCCCATCACTGTCATCTGTGGCATCAAGCCTTACATTCCGAGCGCTCAAAGACGGCAAATTTGGGGACATTATTTCCACCCACCCAGCATGTCATGTTTGACAACCTTCTCGTGCTTGGAACACATCTGTAGGGAATTTGTGAGTTGACGTTCAGCCGCAATGGCGGTCTCGACCGTCAGCAAGGCGTCGGCGAGCATAGTGGGGGTGGCCAGTGTTAGCTGCATGGCATATTTGTGGATTAGTCCTAGGGTGCATCTGTAGACTTGAGCATCAATACCGTCGCACAGACAAGAAATTGGTGTTCGTGAACAGACCATGATCAAGCCACCATGACTAAGGGATCCACAGTCACATATACTATTGATCGGACCTTCTCGGTATCTTCAAGGAAGTTTAAGATCTTGGTATTGAATGATCATGCACTGCTGACTCGATAGAGCAAATGCCAAGCAAGCATCCCGTACTCATCAATGTACCAGGCTTGATTCGAGAAGGCGCTGCATGTACCTCCGTACTCGTCGCTTCCAGCCAAAGTGGTTACGGTGAATTGGTGATGCATGCTAATAAGGCAGGATGCAAGTTTATCTCTGACGGTTATTGGTGATCTGCGACGATCGGCCGTTTACAAGGTGGTGTGAAAGCTGTGCGACATAGGCAGGCCGCTAACCGATCGACGGGACTCGTCAAGACTTTGTTGCGAGGTCTTGTCACGCGATCAATAGAAGCATTATCTATTCTCTATATGGTGATATGATCAAGCAGAAGTGTCCAGATAGTCAGAACGTGTTGTGATAGTCATCAATGTCATCAATTTTATCCTGGATCCTATGCAGTAAGATCAGTCAGCTTTTCATTCGCCTCTTTTCGCTTCTCCCTCTTGCCAAGCTAGATGTGGTGCCAAAAAGGGGCGTAATTATCACAGAAGTAGCTTAGTGACGCACGGTCGATCCGAAGAGCCGGGTGGTTGACCTATCAAACGGGTTCCTGAACGCGCGAACCACGGAACCAAGCATTTAATCTGCATTTTTGATTCAGGTTTGGAAGCCTGTTCGCTGCATCCCCTGAGATAAATCCGTAATTCTCCCTCCTCACCGTCACTTGTACATCTACTTCTCTCTTTTCGTTATCTGCATTGATACATGGGCTTCACCTTCACCAGTCGTTCTTTCTTAATACATTTCCGAGCGTGTTCGTAGAGCGCTGCTTCCTATTCCCAGACATTATCATCCTGCGTAATCTTATGTCAAACACCAACACCAACACCATCATTTGAATCGATTTCTTCCAACAGGACATCGCCCTGCAGGAAGTCACCCCTGAATAGGAACATCCTCGTCAATCAAGACCAATCAATAGAACAAGACAACGCTTCGCCTCTCTTGTGGCTTCTCTCCCCTCCCGCCTCTCCACCCCCCTTGGTGAAATAAGCAATTCTGCCAAAGGCTGACCCACACTCGGTTCTTGAGGACAATCGTCCGTGCACCACCCTAACATTTTCATGTTCATATCTACACACGATCTGACACCTGCAACCTCTGGCCTCTGGACGAACCATGGGCGCATTTGACGACATCGAATCTCACCGACCAAGTTCCCCTTCCTTCCCCAAAATGCTCGGCCGTGGCATGGGCGACGCGAGGCGGAAGATCATTCTCCTCGCACTTGTCGCATGCTTCTTGATCTTCTCATTCGCCGCGTTCAAAAAGCATGAGCAGATTGGGGACATGATAGACACCAAGGCGCATGCTTGGTCCGATTCCTACACGCCCGAATCCTCATATCCATCAGAAGACCCCGCCGTGGATTCAGAACCTTCCAAGCCTCTGGGGACGGGTATTGCCAAGGCAAAGACACCGCTCAAGGAGAAAGTGGAGAAAGTGGAGGAAGAGGTGGAGGAGAAGAAGGAGGCTGCCAAAGAGAAAAGTGCTACGGCCGAGACATCTACGCATTTGGAGGAAGCCAAGAAAGAAGCCTCCAAACAGCCTACAGACGCCGGACCACACATTGGAGAGAGGAGTCTGTCCGATACAAGTCTTGAAGGGCTGAGAAATGAGACGCTTGGGGTAGGAATTCACGCCAAATCTCGTGTGAAGAGCCTTATGCGCTGACAATGACCCTCAGTTCGAGCAGATCTACGTCCTCAACATGGCCGGAAGGACGGATAAACTGGATGCCATGAGACTGGCCTCCTCGGTGACTGGCTTCAACTTCAAGATCATGCCTGGCGTCAGCGGCGCCGATGTTCCAGCCAAGGCTCTCTCTGGGGTAAGCTTCACCAGCCTCGATCTTTGGTGAAGTCGAATGCTGACCGAACCCCAACAGGTGTTCGAAGAAGGTCAAGGCAAAAACGGCGTCATCGGCTGCTGGCGCGGCCACATGAACTTCGCCCACGAGGTCGTCAACAAACGCCTCTCCAGCGCCCTGGTCATGGAAGATGATGCCGACTGGGACGTCGATTTCCGCGCTCAGCTCGAGCGCGTCGCTCTCGGCTCCCAAGCCCTCCTCGACACCCCCAAATCCCCCCAACCGCTCTCGCCCTACGGTGATGGCTGGGATCTCATCTGGCTGGGCCACTGCGCCTCCCAACCCAAGGATGGTGACTCCCGCCGCGTGCTGATGAAGAACGACGCCACCACCACCCCGCCGCAACACCGCGTCAACTTCGGCGGCGTGCCGGACATGGAGATGTACGAGAACACCACGCGGGTCATGTACTTCTCCAAGGGCTCCACCTGCACCTACGCCTACGCCATCAGCTTCCACGGCGCCCAGAAGATCCTCAAATGGCTCTCCATGGACGTCTACAACAAGCCCGTCGACTTCGGTCTTCACGACATGTGTGCGGACGCGAAACGCGGCTTCAAATGCATTGGCATCTTCCCGCAGATCGTCGGCGATCACAAGCCCCCTGGTGGAGCCACCAAAGATAGTGATATTGGGACTTCGGAAGATGGGGATGAGGCTTCCAAGACCAGGACCAAAGGGTTTAGCTACAATATTGTGAAGAGCACGAGGCTCAACATCGATCTGTTGATTGATGGGCACCGGGAGGCCGCGACGAGTCAGTGGCCCGACGATACGCCCGAGGTGCATGCGCCCGTGGAGATGGAATTGAGGCAGGACGAGCTGCCGGATACGCCTGATTAGGCTGCCTGTCGATCGAAAGGGCTGCGGACGTAGACTGTACAGGGAGGCTTCTCCAACACATTCATGTTTTTGGGATGGCGAGGAGTTTGGGACATGGGGGAGATGGGCATTGTTTTCAACTTTTGGACATATCTATGGGGATGGATGCATATGGCCTGGGTGGTTTACATCAATAATCATATAATCTTCCGTCTCGAGACAAAACAAACCTATTCAAATTCTATCTGCCCTGAATCGATACAATCATCCCCGTTTCGAAATAGCCACCCAATTCACCAATAGCAACTTTTGTTCACCAGAGCCGTCCATGACCTCCCAGCGAATTGAGCTTGTCAATCATGGATGACTTGATTCCCACACCCCAACCCCCCCCACACCCCCTCAATGTGGGCACCACGCACCTCACAAACACCATCCCACTTCCACTTCCACTTCCACTTCCACACTCCCTCATCCTAGGCGTCCCATCCCGCCACCCCCTCAATTTCAATCTCAATCTTTGATATCTCCCACTTGAGAAATTGAGTGTAGTACTGACGGGATGGGATGGGATTTTGGGATGGGATTTGGCGGTTCGGGAAACCGTTCGCTTCAACGCCAGATGCTTCGGGTTGTCCGTGTCGGGTAAAAGGGGGGGGGGGTCTGGCGTTGCTTGGGTTGGGGGTGTCGATTTGGGTAGCGCGGCGGACTGGGCAGGGGCTGGGGGTTCGGTTCAACTCACCCCCTCTGCGCGAGCCCCCGCGGGAGGCCTGGACATGACACCGTGCATGCACCCATTGAGGAGGAGCTACACGTACGATTCATCTGCAAGCAACGCATCTATCCGTCTACCCGTCCCAACGTCCACAATTGGTATGAATGCAGCTGATCCGCTCGAAAGCGATTCTCATCACAGCACCTATCGCTACAGTAGTCCCCTCAACCAACGTTACCGGACCGCAATGCTACGATAACTATCATCGCAATCGAACAATCCAACATATGAGCTAACCATGCGTAAACGCGGAGAAGGGATCACAACGCCAGCCTTATGGAGATCGCGTATAAGTCATATCAATTCCAAGTTCGGGGGGGCAAGAGATCACCCGCCCTGGGTTTTTCAATGGTATGACATTCCTTTATTTGGACTTCTGTAAGATACGCCTCGATAGCGAGGGCTGAGGGGACTCTGGTCCACGCCATGGCTTGACTCGGGTCCCAGTGCAGGCGGTGAGGGATGTTCGATTGGAAGATTTCGAAAGCGGGAAACGACCATGTTTAGACAGGGAGGGCACAATGTAGACAGTTTGCACAACACAAAATGAATGAACGAATTCGGTTCGATTGCGGGATATCTCCTCTTGATTGGCTCAATCGAAAAACCCTGAAGCTTTCCAGTAGCGAATGTAGGACACGAATACTTCCTTGGGAAATTGACTCAGCTTCCGCAGTGCAGGAGACACGTCCCTGGTGTTCTTGGTATCCAACACGATAGATCCGCACGCCATGTGCTCAAAGTCCTGCCTGAAGAACTCCTCCAGCTTCTTGGCTGGCACCTTGTCACTTGCGAGATCAGGCATTCTGCGAACATGATCTAGCCAACTGCTCAGGGGTATGAATTCAGAGGATGAGAGCCCGAGTTCAGGCGCTATCGTCTCGAGCACGTCATGCCAGGATTGGCGGATGGGGTTCTCAAGATGATAAATTGCCTTAGCTGGCGCCGTGCTAAGAAGA
The DNA here is from genome assembly GCA_001956345.1 of Ramalina peruviana. Taxonomy (NCBI): domain Eukaryota; kingdom Fungi; phylum Ascomycota; class Lecanoromycetes; order Lecanorales; family Ramalinaceae; genus Ramalina; species Ramalina peruviana. The sequence continues at coordinate 19,529 of MSTJ01000132.1, read as the reverse complement.
ACATCGGAGACTGTTCCAGCGGCAATATCAACAGGTATCCAGGCCAATGTCTGTAAAGTGATTAGCGGTTGTGTTTTCGGTACATATTACTAACACAGAGCACATACTCCACGCAGAGCGGGCAAGCTGCCGATGGCTTGCGAAGATTTAAAGAGTGCAGGCAGATGCTCGTCACTGTTCCAATAGCCTGCCTTACTCGATCCAGACATCTGCCCGATCCGAATTGAGGAGGCTTCGATATGGCCGCTAAGGTTATGAGCAGCTCTCTCTACAATTCTCTCGCACACAAGCTTCGCCTTCGCATAGCCGATGCTGTTGCTGTAATCTTCCTTGATCATGGGGACTTCAGGAACGATTGTCTCATTCTTCATCAAAGGATATTGTCCGACGGTCGCAATCGATGAGACAAACAGCAGCTTAGGTCGAGTCAAAGGCTGTACTATTGCAGCGTACCTCGATAGCTCAAGAAGGTTCTGCAATGCCTGAAAATGAGATCTGAAAGATGGCAGCTGTCTCTTGAAATCAACTGGCCAAGCGTTGTGTAGGATATGCGTCACCTCCGTTGCTAGACGAGCATAGACCTCCTCGTGCAAGCCCAGATGCGGTAGCGAAGTGTTGCATTGATGAATCTCAACTTTAGACCAGGTATGAGCATCAATTTCAATCTGTTTCAATCTCAAGGCTTTCAGTTGCCGGTCGTGGCCATCTTGGGTCGGGGAAGGCCGATTGAGGCAGATCACGCGACGAACGTGTGGCAATGATGCCAGATGGGCAAGCACATGACTTCCAAGGCTTCCAGTGCCACCTGTCATCAATACCACAGAGGGGGCTTCCACCTCAGTCCTACGCACGTTGGACTTGAGAGACAGCTGTTCAACAAAATCATCGATCGAATGCTCATCCAACGACAGCTCAGTTGTTGTCTTGAGAGTTTTTGCTAGCCGAGTTATTGTGGGATTGCGGTAGATTGTGTCGTAGGGCACGCGTTCGGTTCGTGATAGAGACGATAAAGTGTCTGGCAGAGATGAAAGAATGAAACGTCGGAGCTGCACTGCTTGGAGGGAATCCATGCCCAGCTCGAACAGATCGTCATCGACTGTCCACTGCTCTGGCTTCACCCTCCATGTCAACCGATCTTGTACCAAGCTCTTGAGACCGGCTTCCAAGTCCTCCATGTCCAATTTGGCAACAGTGACATCGGATAATTGGTTGTCCAGAGCCTGGTAAACAGCGAGGATCTCGGTCTCAAACATTCTATGTACTTCCTTCCTCATGATTGATCCCTTGTCCGATCTCGGGAATTTCGTATCTGAGGGGACAACAATGATCGCCTCGGTGGAGGAGACACGGGCGTGGGCATCCATCTTCTCGTTGGCTTGCTGAATGATGGGCCAGATGGAATCTTTGAATTGCTCAACATCCGCCGAAGTGAGAGATGATGATGGCTGTATAATGACGCCAAGCTCGAATTGGCCGTCACCAAACGCGACAGCAGCAATGATAGACGGACAGTTGAAGAGCATGCTTTCCAATATGCGAGGGTTGGCTTTCTCCCCCGTGGCAAGTACAATGATATCATCATTCCTGCCAATGCACTGGAACTCTGTCTCCGGCTTCTCCGGGTTGCTAATCAGTTGGTCTTGGAAGACAAAATCCTCCTCCCAGCCAAAAGGCCGTGTGACGAGTGTACGTGACGGTATGCCGTCTTCGAGTATGGGACCTTTCTCAAGCCGCAGGTTCATATCTCTTCTGAGACGGAAGTAATGCCAGTTGTAGTCTGGCGTGGGCACATAGAAAGGCGTGAGATCCCCAACCTCTGTAATGCCATAGTGGTTCAAGACTTTGACACCGCCAGCCACCAATTTGTCCCCCACGCTGGACTTCAGGGGTCCGCCTCCAGAAGACACAAAGTGCAAAGGAGCCAGTGCTCTGATACCTTCGTCGTGAGGCATGGTCGCTATATCCTCAAGTACCGATGGGACGGTCACAAGTGATGTCGCCTTGGAGGAGTGGAGGAGATCAACGATGTAACGGCCATCGGGGACAATGGAGGGAGGAGGGACGCAGAAGGTTTTGCCAATACCGAGGGAGAGAAACGCCAGGCACAAGCCATAACCCTGTAAGCATGTGTAAGTATGAGGGTCTTTTGGGGATGGAGGAAACTCACATGGTAGAGTGGGGGTATTGACAGACTTATGCCCAGCAGCTCCTCTTCGTTTTTGAATTCATGACTGGTGGCATAGCCCAACAGATATCTATGGGACTGGTAGATTGGCTTTGGGAGTCCTGTGGTGCCCGAAGAATGAAGAATTGCCACGTTACGATCCTTTTCTTGAATGTAGTACCCAGGCTTGCAAATGCTGCCCGAGACGACTTTGCCACTGATCTGCGGCGACAGGTAAGACGTGTATGAATTCTGGAGGCATTTCTGTGGAAGCGTGTCTGTCGATGAAAAGGCTGATATGGCTTCCGTAGCTAAGCTCTCCAAGCGTGGGGACACAATGATGGCGCAGGCTTTGGTCTTCTTCAGGAGATGGTGGATGGCTGCTGGACTTAGCCTTGCAGAGAGGAGCAGGCACTGAGACTCATCAATTCACCGCATCATGCACCAGTAACATGGTTCGGAAGGTGGACACTCACAGGAACGCCCAAACCTAGGAGGGCAAAGAAGTGGATGAGAAGCCCAATGTCGCTGTCCACAAGCAAGGCCACGGGGGGACCCTTGTGTATTGAGCCATCACTGCCACTGGAAGGTAGTTCTAGCTGTACGATGCTTTCAAGGAGCACTTCTTGACAGTGCAAGATGGACTGCTTGAGGGCCGCATGAGAGATGGGGAGTATTTGTGCTGGAGCATCTTTGGTCTCCTTCTGTGCTTGGAGGCAGTATGGATGGTGAGGGTTACGGTCGGCATTGTGCTCGATCAGCTGCGGGATGGTCTGGATGCTGGAGCTGTCTTGTGCCTGAAGGTCGATATGAGCTCTGATGAAGGATGGCGATGTTGTTGTTGTTGTTGTTGTTGTAGTTGGACTTGCTGCCGTCGGCGCGACGAGTTTCCCCGCGTCGCCCATTTTCGTAGGGCTGAGGCTCTTTTCCCACCTCCTTTAAATTCCAGACCACTGGAGATTCTCTTTCCCAAGACACTCGGTCAGAGTGCCCTTTCATCAGCTTTCAGTGAACGGCGCCAACAATACTCGCGGATTCCGTCGACTTTCAGCTTGGCTTGTAACAAGTATCAATCCGTGTCAGACTGCGAGAAGTCCAGGCAAATGGATGGATAGAATTGAGTATTGCTAAGACCGAAGACTTCAAGGTGAAAGACGAATGGGAAGGTAAGGACTCAAGCCGAATATATAGACGAGATCCATGACACCTAAAATGACGTGAATGAGTAAAACTCTATAACACTGAGTGGCCCGGTAACGGCTGTGTCGTACAGGGAAGTTGCCACTGACTGACATGAAAGGACAATACTACGATTGCATCATGGACGTGACGACGAAGCCCTGCTCCTGTAGCAGTTGCTCCTGCCATTCGCTGGTCGAGTGACTCCTTCCTTCGTTGATGCTTATTGTGTCTTTCAGCTCGGTCGTAAAAACCGTCTAACTTATTGCGCCTCTATATCAAAATCTCCTTTACTTTCACCATCGCAGCGACCGCGTATCATACACATTACCAGCCGAGTCTGATCTTGACAGGCTCATGCGATCTGGCACTATTGGTCCGCTCGCAGACCTTTCTCATTTGTATTCCAATTTCTTCGTCAAGCTTCGTTCACCTACCCAGAAGTTCAGGTTTCGGACGATCATGGTAATATAGGGCCAGTAGCAAATTGCGTCTGGAGGCGGCGTTATATCTGGATCTGCTAGGCGCTGCGAAAGTGAAGCAGTATGTGTTGACACATCCTGAGGAGACTTCCTCTTTCGCCAAAAGGTGTTTACTTTCCCGAGCAGAAAGATCACGTGTGTATTTCAACACTCAAACTCACGTTTTCCAAGCCCTTGTACTCGGGTCCGTTTTACTGGCGGGATACATTGCTCTTACTCAACGAAACTCAGCATCAAGTTCGATATCGCAGCTCCAACGCCTCGTCCACGTCCTAACCCAAAACAAGTCATGGCCATCACCACCCTTGCCTCTTCCATCCTCGTCCTCCTCCCCTCCACCTCTACCCCCATCCTCCTCACCATCCTCCTCCTCCTCACCCTCGCCTTCCTAACCTGGACCACAACCTCCTACCTCTCCCTCTCCCACATCCCCGGCCCCTACCTCTGCCACCTCACCAACCTCCTCCGAACCCGCTGGGTCCTATCTAACGCCGCGCACAACACACACATCTCCCTCCACAAAACCTACGGCCCGCTCGTCCGCTTCGGGCCCAACATGGTCTCCGTGTCCGACCCGCGCGAGATCCCCACTTTGTACTCCTTCACCAAAACATACCGCAAGTCCGACTTCTACCGCGTCTTGGTGTTCTACTCGCGCGGCAAACCGGCGCCGACGATGTTTGGCACGCAGGATGAGGGCTTGCATCGGCTGCTGCGGCGGCCGATCGTGGGGGTGTACGGGATGAGTAATTTGTTGAGCTTTGAGCCGTTGGTGGATAAGACGATTGAGTATTTGGTGGGGAGGTTGGAGGAGGAGTTTGTTGACGAAAATAAGGAATCTAGCCAAGAAGAAGGCGGGGAAGAATCCAAGACGCAGGATGGGCGAGTATGCGATCTAGGACAATGGCTGCAGATGTTCGCGTTCGACGTCATGGGCGAGCTCACCTTCTCGCGACGGCTCGGCTTCCTGGAGTCCGGCGCCGATGTAGAAGGGATCATGGAGGCGCTCTGGGCGTACTTCTGGAAAGCGGCTCCCCTAACGCAGATTCCCTGGGTGGATCGGCTGTGGGCGAAGAACCCGATCCTGCAGCGCTTGCAGCGCGTGAGCATGAATCCCATTGTGGGGTTTGGGCTTGCGAGAGTTGCGGAGAGGAGGGCTGTGATGGCAGCGGCGGCGAAAGCAGGTGATGATGGGTCCGATGCGAAAGAAGAGAATGGGGAGGGGGAGATGAAGTCGAGGGACTTCCTGTCGAGGTTTTTGGAGGCGATGGACAAGGATGCGAGTTTACCGCCTTGGTGAGTCTTTCTCCTCCCCTCCCTATCCAATCTCTTCGCAGCAATGTTGACAGCAAGACTCGAACAAAAGGGCCCTCACCGCATGGACAACCTCCAACATCGCCGCCGGCTCCGACACAACCGCGATCCTCCTCCGCACAATCTTCCACCGCCTCCTCACCCACCCCGACTCCCTCTCCCGTCTCCTCGCCGAATTAGCCACTCTCCCAAAACCCGATAAGCCGGCATCCTTCAAACACACCCGCACTCTGCCTTTTCTCGACGCCGTGATCAAAGAAGCCGGACGGCTGCATCCGCCGTTCGGTTTGCCGCTGGAAAGGGTGGTGCCAGAGGAAGGCGCTACTATCTGTGGTGTCAAATTGAAGGCTGGCACCGTGGTTGGAATGAGCGCCTGGGTAGTACATCGAGATAAGGAGACTTTTGGGGAGGACTCGGGGGAGTGGAGGCCGGAGAGGTGGTTGCAGGATAAGGTGAACGGGGAGGAGAGAGAGGCGTGGGAGGCGAGGAGGAGGAAGATGGAGGCGGCTCTGCTGACCGTAAGTTGCTCCTTCTTATATATTTCTTGTTGGATGTAGATGGAAGTGAGGGTGGCAGCAAGGTATAAAGAGACAAAGCGGGGGGCGGAGGGGGTAAGAGATCAGTCATATTGTTTTGCTTACATCTTTTTGTACTGCAGTTCGGGGCGGGCCATCGCGTGTGCATCGGCAAGAACATCTCGTACCTGGAGGTCTACAAAGTGGTGCCAGAGTTGTTGAGAAGATTTGAGGTATGCTATATCTCTTATTCCTCGGCCCCCCCCATTAGTAAATCATGGTAAGCTACAATGCTGACAAGACAAAACAGATCAGCTTTGCAGAGCCCGGCTGCCCCGATTGGAAGGTCGAAAACCGTTGGTTCGTCAACCAGACTGGGCTGATGGTGAATTTGAAGAGAAGGGGCGAATTGGCGTCAAATGAGGCGTCGCTCAATGGGACAGCAATAATCTAGCGGGGCGAGGGAAGGCGTGTAGATATGTGCTAGTTGTGGTGTGCGAATGATTTGAAATTTGTTGACCTGATTTTACACCAGGAAGATAAACACACTATGCTAAAACACTGGATTGGGAGGGAGACTGCGAAGCCGAATAGACTCGTCTTCAGCTCTTGTGATGCACTGCATGCGGCCTTGCTTTACACTCACAAAGGGACATGTTCGAGGACAGGAGTTCGCTCAGACTTCTGCGCACCATCAGACGGTTCTCATAAAATCTATGACAGATAAAAAGAGACAGCGTCTTGTGTCAGATCGGTGTGGCAGTCGTATGAGTGCTCCAGACTCTAGGCCTTCTAAACCACTTGTAGGTGAGCTCTCAACATAATGATTCATCTTCAAGACCGATGCTGCTCCCGGGAGATTTCCTTTCCGCATCAAGTCTCCTGCAAGAACAAGTGGATGCAATTCTTATGAAGGCCGCGTGGCCCCTCAGAATAATTCTTTTTGACAATACAAGCGCAGCAATGACTTCCAGCCGGTCCACATAATGAAACATGAGATAGAAGAAAGTCGTGTCGATGACAACCGGGCATGTCTCATGCTATGTTGTACAACACAAGATAACGCCCACCCGCAAGTACCCGCAGCGCTAAGCGCCGTAAGTCTTAATTTTCGTCACTGAGGCCCAGTTTCTTTGTATCCTTCAAGTTCTTGCGGTGGAACCTTGTGGCCTTGACCTATTCAGCTCTTGAATTGGCAGTCATGTCATGCATCGATAGAATACCCGATGAATTACTTGAGGCGATATTGAACTTTGCGATGATCAGTCGTACTCCCTTCGATCTCAACGAATGTGTCCGTGCTGCAAAACGCAAGAGGTTCGTCGACTTAACTTCGACAGGATGGCAGACCTTGGACCTATCCCCTGCCGAATATGAGCGGCGGAGGCGTTGGGACATTTTGAAGAAGGAGGCAGAGGAGAAGAAGCGCAGAACGCAAACATCTCACAATGCTGCTGGTTGGCATTTTTCCAAATATTTTTGTTGGCCTCCTGATGGTTGTCGTCACTGGGGTCTTTACGATAGCACCGTCGATTCTCAGCGGCCTCATCTGCTGGATTGGCGTCTAGCAGGTTCTGTGTGCAAACGCTGGCGTAGGATGGGAAAGATTGCGTTTTGGGGTCAAAAGGTGATTGCCATGGATCTGGCCATTGCCAAGGAAATCCAGCTCTCAAACATGACATACATCAGCAAGCAAGACCAGCGAATTGCTGTGAAGTATATCACATCAGTCATTGTCGTGACGCCCCCGCTGTCTTCACCAGCCTCATTCCTGACGTTGCCAAAATGCCTCACGGGCTTCACAAATTTGAGATATGTGGACTTCTACTTTGGTCAACATTGGAGGGATCGTGGTGGAGGCCTCGTAAACGCAAGCCAGCAGCGGATGCAACCTCCACAGCATTTCCTCAATGTTCTGTCGGCGATCGGTGTCTGCACCGAGAAGCTGGACGTAGGCATCCTCATCGATCCATCGACTAGTTGGAAGTTTGAAGAAGAACAGCTGAAGAGAAAGATATATCCACTGCTCATACGGTGGGCAGACATAAAAAGTGCAAATGCGAAGAATAAGATCGACGCATTGTCGTTATGATTACACATCAGGTTGTTCCACAGATTCCAGCAACAACAGTAAAGTGAACAAGTGATGAAGCCAGTGCTGAGAAGGAACTACCAATCATGTCAACGCTTCCCTCTCTTGATGCCCAAACGCAACATCCAGAGCCTTGTCTGCTATCCAATTACGACTAGCGGAGCTAAATGCGATTTACGCAACTCTTTCGCCCGACCGCCAGGTCTAGATGTTCCTCACTGAGGGCAAGCGCCTTACTAGCGAATATCGCGATCGATATCGACGTCTGGCACTTTAATCCTCGCCTACTCAAGCACGTTGTCGACCGCAGGCTATCGGTCGATACCAGAACTTTTTCCGAGAAAACTTCTCTGGACTCTGCTACAGCCCCAAATCCGTCGGGCTTGGAAGAGCCATTGGCCGTGGGAATGGCTGTCATAGTGCCAGTTAATCAAAAAAACTTACGCGGATAATTTGTGACAGATCCTAATGCAACTGTCTCTATTCCTGCTCCGTAGACGCCTCTATTCGCAAAGTTGCATAATCTGAGCGCTGATAAGCTGGCTTCCCATCGGCTGATGATGTATGAACGAAACAGTTCTCATGGCCGGTCTCGCTTGGCCCAAGTCATAATACATATATGTGATATCCGATATCGTGCCCGATGATTCTCAATAAGTGAGTTGCCTGCCCGTTGAGCCGAAGCTCCAATCACTCGTGGGTCCGACCATGTGATGTCTATGATGTTTGAAAACGTCAGTCTGTGTACACAAACATTTCCTTCTGCCCATTTGCCTAGAATTCTTCGAATCCGTACTAAATCTCCAGTACTGTAGCTAGTGAGCTTTTCATGCCATGGCCACAAGCTCCCGCGTGATCTGTACTCCAACTCAAGTGATTCTTCTTCCTTCAGATCAAGGAGAAGTGTTTGATGATGAATCTCAATACAAACTGACGTATTAGTCGTAAGTATCAGTACTAATACTTCTGTCTCAAAAACGCTTCTTCCTTGATAAAGTTGTGATGTTATCACAATAAGTACAATGAGTTACTTCAAGCCAAGGAGAGTGTAAATCCCATAAATTTTCACTCTTTGATCATATGGCATTGATCTAGAAATAGCGGGACCAAAAAGAATGAGTAGACCTGGCCAGGGCCAACGCACCTTACCAACGTGGTATAGCTGTAGTGCTCTGGTGACCCTTTTCGCGCCGCTGGTTCCTGCTAGACCAGCTTGAGTTTCTAGCAAGACCGCCTAAGTGTATGTGAGGCCGGGTCATTGATATGGATATTTTTCTAACGGCCGATGCGAGGGCATCGTAGTCATGACTCGTATCACGAGGGTTTGAAGCGACGCGCCCAACGGTCCTGTCAGGTATCACCCCGGGGTTCATTGGCAGGAGGGTACGGCAGATGCATGTAGCATATTTGTGGACCCGTAACTCAGTATGGAATTTACGATCTGATGGATCAATATTACTTCCAGGCCTATGACATAGCAACACCTCATCGACATCCCTCACCTCTCAGGCAATCTCAAAACGCTGCAGCTGACATGCACCACTCCCCTTTGCCTTACCCCTTCCCCCACCTTTCATCCCCCAAACCCACCAATCACCCCCCCCACAGCCTCAACAACCCGTCCAGGACAACTCGCATACGGCGCATGCCCCGCCTCCAAATCACTCACCGCCCATTCGACTCCACTTGCCTGCATGGCATGATCCTGCGCATGGCTCGGGAAAGCCTCATCCTTGGTCGTCCGCAGATATGCCAATCGACCTCTATACGCATCCTCCGCCCAAGCAGGAGCGGAAACCTTGCTCTCAAACGCAGCTGTGGAATGCGGAACAAGTCCGTCGACCAAAGCGGCGGCCGCGGTGTCATCAATGTCGTTGAAGAGGATGGAGCGGCCGTCTTTGATGGTGGCGAGATGGGGTGCCGGCTGGGAGGATTGTTGCGTCAGTAGATGGGGAAATTAGGGATGGGGGGGGAGGCAGTGGCGGGGAATTGAGGCTGCGAAAATAAGAAGGGGGCATTACGCTGTTGGGTATCATATACGGGAAATACTCCCCCCCAATCGCCTCCAGCATCGTCGCGTTCTCATGCACGATGGCTGCGCACATATACACCAATCCCACCACTCCCCCATTCGATCTTCTGATGCTTTTGCTCAGCCCCGCGGCTGCGGGACCAAGCGGCACGCCTCCGTAAGAATGGCAGAGGAGTACAACATCTTTCCCTTCTTGCTCGATCAATGGAAGCACGACTTGGCGGATCGCGTCAGCATCGATGGGCGCTGTGGTGGTCTGCGGATCGATTTCCGGGTCACAGCTGGGAAGATCGACGATGAGGGCCGGGAAGCCTGCTTTTTGGAAAGCGAGGATGAGGGGAATGTAGAGAGATGAGGGCTGCCAAGCGCCAGGGACGAGGACGATTGTGGGGTTGGTGGAGATTGACATGGCTAGTGGGCACAATACCTCCCACGCTTGCTCGTATATATGCCGGGACTAAATCAGATAGAATCACAGAGCTGGGAAGGAATTCTAGTTAGCAGTGGTGCGCAATCCGATAGAAATGGGTTCCTCAGAAAAATAATCCTGTTTGGTTCGCCGGGACGGGACTTTTCCACTTTCAGACCGCACTTCATAACAATGACTCCATCTGTTGATGTTGATTTGCTCAAATTTCGAGGTAATGATATGATACAGAGAACTCCGGTCTCGGGCGACCTTTCAGGACTAGGGCGTCGGCAGTAATGTATCGCACAATCTTCGCCAGCGTAAGGAAGAGACAGACAGTTCGAAGTTAAACAGCAACCTACAATGTCAAGGAAGCATTGACTTGTTCTCCTACATTGATCGACGTGAAGCAGCAACGCTTGCGGTCCTTTCAAATAAGCGGGTTACTCAAAGGAATATCCAGCAAGTATGCCTCTATACCTTCGAACGCTTAGGGTGCAGAGCGCCATTTCCATTACAATCTTGGTCAGCATCTCTAAATCAACCCACCAGGCCACAACAAGATTAATAAAGCTTTCCCAAAGGGAGGGTGTACTCCAAGTGCGGCTTGCTACTATCTTTCTTTTTATCAAAGTCCCCCAAGCCCGCTACCGTAATTCCTCTAACCTTGCCATTTTGTTTACCTTGACCTCCACGAGTGAAAATATTCTCTCGTCGTGCACATACTCAACGAACCGTAACAACAAATACACACAGCTCGGCGAAAGCGAGATATTCCAGAGCCTATGCAGCTATGGTTTCAATACCCTTTGCTCTTTCCTCTTTCCTTTCACACAAAACGGACATTTGCGGTGGGTCAAGCGCGGAAGAGACATGAAAGAGGAGGTTGGCGAGTGGTGGGCACTGGTGTGAAGGGAAAAGGGCTAAGGACATGGACACGGTACATGAATGGGTGCAAAGATGCGGTTTTGTTAAGAATATTCGCATTGCACGAGAGTATAGGAGTGACATATTCTACTATGCCCGTCTAAGGTAATCCTTTGACTGCCCCTCTGAGAAAACCCTTAGCATTATCGAGGAACTTCTTTTGAAGATTGCGATCCTTCTTGAGTTGTCGCAATTCTTCGGTAATGCGATTCAGACTTTTGTCCGTCCTTACTTATGAGTCCATTTCTTCAAATTTTCCGATAAAGCTCTAAACAGATCCGCTACTATTAAGTTTGCTTGGACTTCTTACGATATTCTCAAGCTACTTGAGCCTCGCCTCGGACTTTTTGGAGCTTTGAAACGATACTTTAAATCTCGATAGTCTGGCACTAATACCGTTAATCTCTATTTTCAGTTGCGTAGTTAACACTATCGCGTTTAGCTTGCTAGGTTTTCTTTGGTTCGGGTCAAATAATTTGGAAGAGGGGGTTCTGGAAGGACGTTAATGAGCTGGGGTAGAAAGATAACAATATCATGAGCGAACTGTAAGAGATAGAAATATCCAGGTTTCAATTGAAGTTGTGCGCAAGCTTGGGGTTTGAATTAAGAATTCCGGGAAACTGTGATTGTTGCTATACTCGACAGTGTTGTTATTGTTCTGGTGTCGAAAAGGTCTCTAATGTCACAATTATAGGCCATAATATTATTGTTCAACTATATCCGTGTCGGAAGCGTTTGTGTCGAAAGCTTTTGTGTCGGAAGCGTTTGTGTCGTATATCGATTTAGCTATATTAATCTTCAGACCTTCCTCTCTTCTCTTTTTCCTTTCTTTCTCCTTCATTTTACATTCCAACAATGGTCTTCCATACAAGTTAGGCGCGCCCTTAACCAAAACGCTTCCTCCCACTCAGATGCTTCTACTTACTAAAACGCTTCCTCCTATCAAAACGCACCCTTACTAAGACGAATCTTTTACCACGATGCACCCAAAACGCACCCTCCACCAAAGCTCCTCTGCTAAGCCGAGCCTTTCACCAAGACGCACCCTTATCAAGACGCACCCTCACCAAGATGCACCCTTATCAAACCTTTCACCAAGACGCATCCTCAGCCAAACCGAACCTTATACCAAGACCCACGCAAGACCCACGCAAGACACACGCAAGACGCACGCAAGACGCACACAGGACGCACCCTCTACCAAGACATACTCTCTACCAAGATGCACTCTCTACCAAGATGCACTCTCTACCAAGATGCACCCTTTACCAAATCGCACCTTCAACCAAGACATACCGTCCGCTAAGACAACTTCGGACTTGAGGAACGGACTTCCATCACAATGCCAAGCCACGCTAAGTCAAGCCAAGTCACGCTAAGCCACGCTAACTCACACTAAGCTATACCAAGTCACAAAACTCCCAAAACTCCTCAGACCTTCCTCCTAGCTCCCAAAACATTCAGATTTTACAATAATGACTTCGAAAAGCGTGTCGCTTTCGTGGCTTAGTTGGTTAAAGCGCCGGTCTCATAGCATTACCTATGATCCAATTGCCCAAACATTGGAGGAATCCGGAGGTCACCAGTTCGATCCTGGTCGAGAGCAATAATTCATGTTTTTGGATATTTTTGACCTCATATCTTTCTGAGATGGCCAATTGGTACAATTGCGGGTTGGGAGGATGTGTTGATGAGTGGAGAAGACTCTTGCGGCGTCGGAAGACAAATTGTGGTTGGGGTGGGTCGGAGATGAAAGTTGTGAATGCAGAAATGTGAGGAGGAATTTGGGAATATCACTTCAATTTTTCTTAGATAGCGCCATCAGCTTCTTGTGTGAGCCCCTTGAAATTGTCCACGGGCAACAGACGGGAGAGGGTAGCACATAATTCATGACACGACACGCGTATCAAGGGGTTCAGGAATGGCGGGGTATGTATATACTCGGATTGTGCCTCTCCTCTATATACAGTAAGAACCACGCAATCCCTGTTGATGATTTCCCCTCTGGAATGCACCTTCACCTTCATGTCGCTCTCTAGACCTGCTACGAAACCATGCGCAATCGCTGCATCGCTCGGGAAATAAATTCATGTCCCCCGCCATACGCACTTGGGTCAGCTCAATTCGAGTTCGCGAACCCAGTCTCGAAAAACCACCCGCACCTCCCCGCCGCCGCCTCCGTGGATTCCAAGAACCCACCATTCGTCAGATTTACCACGGGCGCATCCCGGATGGCGTCCGCTCCGCCCTTGATGACTGCAGCCTGATCGGCGGTCCATTTCGGAAAAAAGGGCAATGCCACGTTCCCATTCCCATACTTACCGGGTGCAGCAGCATCCCATCTCTTCTGGGTGACGACAGCGGGGGTTGTGTCGATTTGCCCGTTGGGATCGCCATAGACGACGAAGTTGGCGATGGCCTGCTGGAGCACCTCTGCGACTGTGGTATTGACGTCGACCTGGAAGGCTTGGCCGTTGTAGAAGGTGTAAGAGAGATCCTGGGCGTGGAGGCCCGGGTCCACGCCGAAGATGTAGTTGTGCGCTCCCGAGGCGGCGTACGTGGCTGCCAACAAGGTCGCCCAGCAGAGGTTGTACACGTCCGCATCCAAGAGTGAGAGCCGTTGGTATTGGGAGTCGTAGTCATGCCCTGGTGCTGGGGGCGGGGGGTAAAGCGTGTTGTTGATATAATCTATTTGTTCCTTACTGGAGGTCGAAAACTGGAAGGAGAGGAAAGCGTCGAAGGCTGCTTGGGAGTCCTGAGTTGGTGAGATGAAGAGCAAAGCTTCGTTAGAGTTGTGGCCGGCCATGACTTGGAGGTTCTTGACGTATCGGCCTTTGACGTAGAGTTGGGAGGGGAGGTCGGGGACGAGGTCGCCGTCCACGAGGGGTCCAAAGTAGGGCAGGGTACGCTCAACGTCGAGATTCGCCTGCTTGAGCACTTCGGTGTCCAATTTCCTGGCCTCATCCACGCTTGAGACGCCCAGAGCCTGCAGGAAGGCTTCGCCGGCCTTCTTTTGTTTTGCGGGCGCGCCTACTTGGGGACCGGGACTCTGGCCTACGATGCGGTGGAAGAGGTCGGTTTCTTTCTCACCGCCATAGGCGATTGCGTGGAACATAACACTTGCGCCACCACCGGACTCGCCGTAAATGGTGACTTGGGACTTGTCACCACCAAAGAGATGGATGTACTGCTGGATCCACTTGAGCGCCATACGCTGATCTAACAAGCCAGCGTTTTGTGAAGTTGTATTTGATGATGCCTTATCAAGACCGCCTAAGAAGCCAAAGGCAGTGAGCTGGACAGTCATCGTCAGCCATGAGCTCCAATTTTGTGGGATGAGAGATGATCATACACGATAGTTCATGGAGACGAACACCATCTCATTGTTACTCGCCGCGATGAGACCTTGCGGGGGATAGAGAGTGGCTTTGTCTCCAATGAAGAAGCCACCACCATGGATATTGACCATGACGGGCGCAAGCTTGCCATTCTGGCCCTTTCCGCCATTGTTGAAAACGCTTTCTGGAACAACAACATCCAGGAATAAGCAATCTTCGCTTTCCGGTAGGGTCGAATTGCCGATCGGAATCACTTGGCCGTCAGGAATACCCACATTCCGCCAATTCCACGATGCTGGAGCGGCTTGTGGGCATACGTTGGCTTTCGTGCCGTCCTGAACGCCAAGGCTCCTCTGATTTTCCGGCGGCTGTGGGTCGGAAAAGCGAAGGGCGCCTAGGGGTGGGGCGGCGTAGCGGATATTTGAGAAGTTGTAGTATTTTCCGGTGTCCTTGATGGTGGATAATCAGATTACTATAGGCAGTGGGCAACGATCAAAGGACAATTGCTTACATTGTAAAACGTTGGTTCGTAGATGGCGTATCCAAGATCTACATGCGGTTCATGATTTACCGCGGCTGCTGCGTCTGAGCTTGTCTCATTCGTAGGTGCGGCGCTGACGAGTGAAGATGCAATAAGAGCAGACAGTGAGGCTAGAGAGGGAAGAAAGTATTGGCTTCGCATCGTGATAGGCGTGATGATTGACTTCTTGGAATATCTTTCCCGAACGGGTCGTTCAAAGCATTGGAGGAGGTGGTCAGGGCTTCGCTTATCGGATTTCAGACACAGATGACCACAGATTGGTTCAATTCCTGCAACTTGAGATGCCTCTTGGACTGCTCTGAGAGTGAACTGGGATGTAGATTCGCTACTTCATGTTGTCGAATACGACTGTCTTTATAGGAGCTTGCGAGACTCATGTCTTTCGCGGTCCGATCTGACTTGGACGGGTAAACATACTTCACTTGAGACTCACTTCCTACGTACGAACTCAAGCTTACCAACAGCGTGGCTCAACGTCGAGCGGACTCTCACCGGATGAATTCCGCTCGAGGAGCCGCAACAAGGTGAATTGACGGACCATAGCTTTTGGCCAATGAGACATAAATTCCGGCCGCTTGTCGCCTTTTTAAGTCAATATATTTCCCGCTGTGGGGAAAGATCTTGTAAAAGCCGATGTGGGCGGCTGCCGTGGGAGCCGGATTTCCACGGGAGGCCGTGCTGCAAGATGGGCAAACAATCCAGAAACTTGCATGAAAAGCGCAGGATGTCTGATATGTGTATCTCCCATCGTGATGCTGTTTTAGTCGAGGGTCCTAGCGCTGCATTCAAGACTGGTATCGACAGTAGGTAACAGCGCACATGGCTGTGGCGTATCCCGCATTACGTTTTAGTTCCAGCACAATGCAGGTGAACGCACGAGGTATGAGGAAATGCCACGAGAGAACGGTAAGCGAGCATCTGTGGGATCAGCAGTCAGCAATCAGCAAGGGCAAGCAGACTCGAAAAACCAAACAGGACCCCTGGACGACAGTCACGTGATGCTGAAGTGAGAGAATCCACTAGTCAGGCGCACCAATCAGAAACCCCAAGCGGACTGACTTGTGTCAGGGGAAACGCAAGTTTGGCTGCCAACCAGCAATCCAAACTAATTGGGGGAAGGTAACCGCGTCGATTGGCTCTTCCATTCGTTTGTCGGTAGCGAAAGCCCCCTGCGTCAATACTGCAAGGTCCAGTTTGCGGCTGCACCCTGGGACCCCTCCCCGTTACTCTGTTTGACTGCCGACAGGTTACTTCTGGATATTTGATAGTCTCATGCACTATGTTCCAGAGCGCAGAACGATCCTGGTGTAGCATCAACCAGAAAATGGCCTGTTTCCATAGCCTCCCTGCCAGACTGAACATGTAAGAGTTCTCAATCTCCTCACACATGCTTGCATGCAAAAGCTGTCTCCGAGGATATCGAATCTGTGATAGCCCAAATAAGTGGGTCACACGGGATAAGAATATCAGATCCTTTTCCACCAACCTTAGCATCAGAGCTTAAAGCTTGAAGCTACGTCACATTTTGCAGCGATTGCTTCGATCATCGGCCTGCCGCCACCAAACGAATCGTTGCGACCAATTTTTAGTCATGCTTCCTGCTCACCCTCAAACCAATCGGAATATGCGACCGTCTCCATGCCGCGGCAGCTAGACTCCAAACAGAAGCCCACGGCGTCAATCCTCTCCTCAGGCCGGGCTCAGATACACACTACCCAAGACTACGTAGGATTTGTCGTGATGGCTTCGCCTGGTCGCACTCTAGCAGCACCAGCTACTGAGACATATGCGACACGAGCTCGTCTGTACCACCCCGAAACTAAAATGTCCCCTTGTCATATATGGCCTGGAGAATGCCATTATGCCATCTTCACACAATCTGATCCTGGAGTGAATGCTGCTCAAGCAAGTGCGACCCGTTACATGTGGCATCATCCTCGAGTGAAAGACGTTTTCATTTTCAAAGGAGACTGAGTAAATCTTGTCCTCCGTCGAGTGATTCACCAAGAATTTCACAATGTCGGAGAGCAAAATCCCCCAATCAGTCATCGACTACCAGCTATCCCATGCCGATGACACCAGACAGCCCGGGCTGTATGCCTTTTACGTCATCATGCTCACGGCCAGCATTCTTGTCGTGGTAGCTCGCTTCGCATCCCGAAAAGTTGGCCCTGGCTTGGGCCTCGATGACTGGTGTGTCGGCCTGGCGTTGATATTCCTCTGCGGAGTCTTTGTCTGCAATTTCATGTATATGGCAGCAGGGCTGGGAAAGCATACACTCACGGTCAGCAAGTCTCAACAAGCATTGGGCGCCAAGGTACATCAGAAATCCCTTTTCTCTCCGATTGCATGCACTTACAATCCACACCAGATTGGGTTTCCAGCGAACATCCTCTACACCATCACCTGGCCTCTCATCAAAACCTCCATCCTTCTCCTCTACCGACGCATCTTCTTCGTCAACCGGCGCTTCACCCAGTCTGTTGATGTCATGCTTGGGGTCATGGCGTGCTACATCATCTCTACCGTCCTGGTCGACATCTTTGGCTGCCACCCGGTCGACAAGTCGTGGCACCCTCTCAAAGAAGGCCATTGTATCGATTCAATCAAACTCTTCAAGGCCACGGCCGCACTCAACGTCTCATTCGACGGAATCATCCTCCTGATGCCCATGCCAATGGTATGGCGCCTTCAAACCTCCCTCAAGATCAAGCTCGCAGTGACCTTGATCTTCGCCCTGGGAGCCTTGACCATGGTCACTTCCATCATGCGCATCATCACCTTCGATAAGATCGACCCCCTAGACGGCGATTGGTCGTATGTCGATTCCGATTACTGGACCGCCGCCGAGCTCTGCTTGTCTATCATCTGCGCCTGTTTGCCTACCATTCGCCCCTTATGGACCAGCACGCGTTCCTTTATCCGGTCTCGTGCGAGCCGATCCAAGGATCAGACGCCGACGAGTCAGGCTCACAGCGATAAGCCCCCGGCTGGAGAGAATGCTGCGCGATCGATCCCCATGCGCACGCAATCATCCAAGGATGTTGTGACGACCATGGCTGCAGCCAAGAGCCCATCGAGGTATACCAGTCCTACAAGAGAGGGGTTTGAGAAAATAAACGGAGGAGAGAAAGGTTTTGGTTATTATGACTCAGGCAATCCGGGCCAGCGCACGCGACGGGAGGACTATGAAAGGGCCAGAGAAGATAACGAGGTTTAAGAGGGCAACCCCCAAAAGTACACGGAGGCATTGTTTGTTGCGATCTGTCTTGATGATACCCTGTCCTCTGTATGCAATGCATACAGGACCGCGTGGCCCCACATTATTTTGAAGCCATCAGGTCTGGCAGGTCCATAATGAGCTGCGACTCTATCACGGCCGGCCTCGTCGGGTATGGATACCCATTGGTATTTGGAGCATTATCAAAAATGCTCATTTGTAAATATAGATCCAGATGAAACTACTGAAAAATAAATCACGGGGACTCCTGTATGGCCACTTCATGAAAACCTCGCGCTGCTGCAATTAGCAAGAGTGTTGAATTCATTTGTATCTGATGCTGCAAGGCTGCTCTTTGTAATAATATCAACGTTCATGCCAAGTCCGATCTCCCACGCAAAAAACGCGTGCCTGAAATCGTTCGTTTCAGCCACTCCACGTGTTTGACATCAATTTGTTTCTGCATAGACTCCAACCCTACCAATTCCAATTCGAGTCATAGGCCCAGTGACTCGCCTCCGCACAATCTACCGAAGAAGGAAACGCAGCCCACTTGACAAATCCACCACAACCACCTGTCAAAATCCCCCGCGATCACAACCCAATCCCGCACCGCACCGCCGCCGTCCCTACCCCAAGCCACGTTCCTACAAAAACATTCCCACCACAACCATGGCCGAAGGGGTCCGCTCCCCACCCTCTCTTCCCTCTC